>CAWVQO010000189.1:0-5000 GCA_963932275.1 Andrena praecox
GTGTTATATAGATTGACTGACAACACTTCTCTCACTTGTCAACGACGACCCTCCTCTTTATAAAATCCCTGGGGCCGCGTGAACCCGACGATATAGATCGATCGGCGCACGATATGCCGCGCACTGCTCTTTCCTCTCTTCTCTATCATCTCTCGCTGCTGCTCTCCCCTTTTCTCTTTGGTCTCTTTCTCAGGACAAATTTTTCATTTCAGGCGACGTCGGGAGCACGGTAAAAGATCTCGCGCGGAACGTGAAGGCAAATCTACACACACCCCGGTGCGAGCGGAGAGGCTGCTCTGTGTGTGATGATCCAGGGAGCGGTGCCAAGCACACGGGCGGTCGTTGTAAAACAACGACGCACGACGCCGTGAAAGCACGCACGCGAGTCCGCACGATCATTCTCATCACATTCGCCTCTCTCTGCTTCTCGCACGGGAGAGAGAGAGTACACGCTTCACGCGATTCTCACGCGAGCCGTGGCAAACACCGACGAACGGCCCAACTTTCGCTCGTACGTCGCGTATCTCGCGTGTACCATCGACCCGACTCCGAAACGCGTTACATCGTCGGAAACGCGAGACGGCGAGGATGATATTATATACGGAGAACCGACGCAAGCAGTCTTTTGTATGCGATAACGACCCTCAGCCAGGCGTGGTCCAGGAATTGTATCCGTGGACCGCAATGTGCGTTCGAAATGTCGATGTTCATGTGTCCTGCAGTTCACACGTTGACGCGCAATTAGCTGCGTTCTTCATCGACCCACGAGCCAAGTGATCCACCGTTCAGGGTAATCGTGTTATTAAATATGTTCGTTATATCTTTGTTCTCGGTTCGGATGAAGCCGAGGCCCGTGGCGCCTCCAACCAGCGCGCGAAGGAGGTCCGGGCGTCGCCAGCGTTGACGACACTGTGTGAGATTTGTGTCCAGGACGGGAACCGTCGAAGCGTAACGCGGAAACACCGCGCGACACGTCCGACGGCCGAGCGTACAAATTCATTTAAAAACCTTCGAGATACACGGATTACGAGAACCGTAAAATCGCGTACTCTGCGGGCGGGCCACCGCACGCGTCAGCGTCCTCCCCACACGCTCCCCCGAGAGCGGACGCACGGCCGGGGCTTCGATCGGTCCAATCGGACTTTCGCTATCGAAGCTTCACAGCCGGTCCTTTTTTGGCTATCGGGGCGCGATTAAGCGAGCGGTACCGGGGACGCACGTCCACGCGATGGATGTGCGAGCCGCCCTAGGTTACCCGCCGGGTCCTCTCCGAGGAGAGGGTCCGTCGTGTCACAGGACTTCTTTTCGGAGAGCGCGACCAAAACTGAGGAAGCGGGATGCGAGTGGAAGAAGCGTCGTGTCGAGAGAGAGAGATCGCGAAACGTCGCGAAGCACAGGAGGCTTCGACGGCGGCTCGTTCCTCTGCCCTCTCCTCTCTCGCGCGCTTTACTTAACCCCACTCGGGGCGCTTGCGGTGTGTTTTCATCCCTGTCTTGGGTCGCGAGTGACTCTCCTTTCTCGATACGAGCGTACACGCTCGCGCAGACACACGCGCAGACGGTAAGTATCGTGTGTACATAACACGGCGGCACACGCCTCCGATACGAGGTGAACGCGAATCGACGAGGCGGCGGATTACCGGAGGCACGATCGCAACGACGGGTCTTGTTTTGCTTCCCGATCCAGTTAACGACGGCCTCTCGAGAAACCTCGCGCGAGCGCACTCGTGATTGCGTTCGTATTATCGTCCCGTTCTCATAGAGGGGGCGCCGCGGTCTGGCGGTCTGGCGCGCTTCGGCTCTTTGCGCTTCACCGATGGCAGCGGACGGGAGCGTCGCGGTGAGAAACCAGGTTCTCCGTCCGTAGCGACCTCCGCGGCGTAAGCCGTGCCACGCGGTGCTATAATATATACAGAAATGCGTTCGCATTTCGTTTTTGGTATCTGTTTAAATGCATCCGCATTTAGTTTTTGGTATCTGTTTATAAATGCATTCGCATTTATATTAGTTTTTGCATAGTTACGATTCAAGCTTTTTGCTTTTTTGCTCTCTGAGCCTTGTTAATGATCCTTCCGCAGGTTCACCTACGGAAACCTTGTTACGACTTTTACTTCCTCTAAATGATCAAGTTTGGTCATCTTCCCGGCAACATCGGCAATGCCGAGACATTGCCGCGCACCAGTCCGAAGACCTCACTAAATCATTCAATCGGTAGTAGCGACGGGCGGTGTGTACAAAGGGCAGGGACGTAATCAACGCGAGCTTATGACTCGCGCTTACTGGGAATTCCTCGTTCATGGGGAATAATTGCAAGCCCCAATCCCTAGCACGAAGGAGGTTCAGCGGGTTACCCGGGCCTTTCGGCCAGGGAAAACACGCTGATTCCTTCAGTGTAGCGCGCGTGCGGCCCAGAACATCTAAGGGCATCACAGACCTGTTATTGCTCAATCTCGTGCGGCTAGAAGCCGCCTGTCCCTCTAAGAAGATTTGTTTGTACGTTGGTAGTAAAAACCCACCGACCGAAGTCGGGGACCTTCGTGATACCATAAGTTACGTCTATTTAGCAGGCTAGAGTCTCGTTCGTTATCGGAATTAACCAGACAAATCGCTCCACCAACTAAGAACGGCCATGCACCACCACCACCGAATCAAGAAAGAGCTATAAATCTGTCAATCCTTCCGGTGTCCGGGCCTGGTGAGGTTTCCCGTGTTGAGTCAAATTAAGCCGCAGGCTCCACTCCTGGTGGTGCCCTTCCGTCAATTCCTTTAAGTTTCAGCTTTGCAACCATACTTCCCCGGAACCCAAAAGCTTTGGTTTCCCGGAAGCTGCCCGCCGAGTCATCGGAGGAACTTCGGCGGATCGCTAGCTGGCATCGTTTATGGTTAGAACTAGGGCGGTATCTGATCGCCTTCGAACCTCTAACTTTCGTTCTTGATTAATGAAAACATTTTTGGCAAATGCTTTCGCTTCTGTCCGTCTTGCGACGATCCAAGAATTTCACCTCTAACGTCGCAATACGAATGCCCCCATCTGTCCCTATTAATCATTACCTCGGGGTTCCGAAAACCAACAAAATAGAACCGAGGTCCTATTCCATTATTCCATGCACACAGTATTCAGGCGAAGGTAGCCTGCTTTGAGCACTCTAATTTGTTCAAAGTAAACGTACCGGCCCACCTCGACACTCAGTGAAGAGCACCGCGATGGGATATTAGTTGGACCGCCCCGTGAAGAGCTAAGCCCACCGGTAGGACGTACCACATAATGCCAGTTAAACACCGCGAGCGGTGAACCGACACTGTGACACACAGATTCAACTACGAGCTTTTTAACCGCAACAACTTTAATATACGCTATTGGAGCTGGAATTACCGCGGCTGCTGGCACCAGACTTGCCCTCCAATGGATCCTTGTTAAAGGATTTAAAGTGTACTCATTCCGATTACGGGGCCTCGGATGAGTCCCGTATCGTTATTTTTCGTCACTACCTCCCCGTGCCGGGAGTGGGTAATTTGCGCGCCTGCTGCCTTCCTTGGATGTGGTAGCCGTTTCTCAGGCTCCCTCTCCGGAATCGAACCCTGATTCCCCGTTACCCGTTACAACCATGGTAGGCGCAGAACCTACCATCGACAGTTGATAAGGCAGACATTTGAAAGATGCGTCGCCGGTGCTAGATGACCATGCGATCAGCACAAAGTTATTCAGAGTCACCAAAGCAAACGATGGGACGGACGGCAAACCATCCGCCACCGATTGGTTTTGATCTAATAAAAGCGTTCCTTCCATCTCTGGTCGGAACTCTGTTTTGCATGTATTAGCTCTAGAATTACCACAGTTATCCAAGTAAATGTGGGTACGATCTAAGGAACCATAACTGATTTAATGAGCCATTCGCGGTTTCACCTTAATACGGTATGTACTGAGACATGCATGGCTTAATCTTTGAGACAAGCATATGACTACTGGCAGGATCAACCAGGGAGCTTCGCGAAGCTTCCCTCTCTCTTCGAATTCACACACACTTTCGTGTTCTTTCCGTTCTCATCGCGTCGTCCGCTCTTTTAGAGACGGATCGACGATGCCCCATTCATTTTTGATTTTATAAAACTTGCACAACAGCGTGCAGTTTTAGACACATCAATATCCTCGATTTGTTCCACAAATTCTCTATCTCGGATATGTGCGCCTCCAGAGACACCCAACATATCACACCCAGGATTTTCCACTGACTAACTCCTCGGATGATACGTGGTGTGCCTTCTCTCCACTCTCCCTCTTATTCTACTTCTCTTCCAGACACCATATACATCCTAGATTTTCCACTGACTAATTCGGATAATATGTGCCTTTCTCTCTCCACACTCCTTTTAATTATATCATACTTCGAGGCATCATATCGTTTCGATTTTTCCACTGACTAAAATTTTAATCGGATATGTGCCTTTCATATATACGTTCACAGAAAGATCTCAGTTACAGACAAAATTCATTATATTTCCTTCATAAATATAAGGATGGCATCGGATGCTCGATAAAGCGCGTATCACGCGTGCCGCTGCATCCACCGGGAAGCACGGAGTACACGCACGCTAGCATCCACCGTAGAAGCACGGACCACTACACGCTGGACAAATCGACAAAGCGCGTATCATTCACGCTGGTCATGTACGTAATAGCGCGGACAAGTGCATGCTGAGCAAACGGGAAAGCGCGGCGACCGTGCCATGCTGGTCATAACGAGTTGGCACGTAATGTGCGCGCTAGGCATATCGAGATCTGACACCTCTTGGGTTTGTATCTACTTTCTCCCTCTTTCAAAGTTCGAACTTTTATAGTTCGATACTTTATATGTACCCGACGCTAGCCTTCCTTAGCGTTTTGTTAAAGTTTAAATCGTCCATCTGCGTGGATAAAGAGTTGAATGCATAAGGTCGTACAAGCATACACATAAGTGCATACGTGTCACCAACGTCACTTTTGGACGCTCACCACATAAGGGC
>CAWVQO010000189.1:10000-12500 GCA_963932275.1 Andrena praecox
GTTTGAGAATAGGTTGAGGGTCGTTTCGGCCCCAAGGCCTCTAATCATTCGCTTTACCAGATGAAACTCGCACACGTTCGCGTAGGAACGAGCGAGTGCCAGCTATCCTGAGGGAAACTTCGGAGGGAACCAGCTACTAGATGGTTCGATTAGTCTTTCGCCCCTATACCCAGTTCCGACGATCGATTTGCACGTCAGAATCGCTACGGACCTCCATCAGGGTTTCCCCTGACTTCGTCCTGACCAGGCATAGTTCACCATCTTTCGGGTCCCAACGTGTACGCTCTAGGTGCGCCTCTTCTCGCAATGAGAACGAGACGCCCCGGGAGTGCGAGGCCGCATCGTAACGCGGCCGATCCTCCCTCGGTCGACGCGAAGGTCGACCTTCACTTTCATTCCGCCTTTAGGTTTCTTTCTCCCAATGACTCGCGCACATGTTAGACTCCTTGGTCCGTGTTTCAAGACGGGTCCTGAGAGTACCCAAAGCAGTAGCGTCGCCGACCGGTAATTCGAAGCTTGGCCAGTCCAAGGACACGCCTGCTAACAGCTGGCCAGGCCCGGGGACGGCACCAGGTCCGTGCCTCCGGGTAAGAACTGACCGGGCTTGCGGCGGGGCCTGACGCACACACATTCGAAAATGGATTGGTTGCGGCCCGATACCGTCAGAGTACCGTCGCGCAGCCGGCCGGGCGGCCGAGGGTCTGTCGCGTGCTCTGGGAGCAACGAAACAGGCAACCGCTCGGGCCGTAGACCGACACGCAACGGGTCGCGACGTTCTACTAGGGGAGAAGTGCACGACTACGTGGCCGGAACATTCGCCGCCGGTGGTGTACCCTCGGTAATGGTACCACGAAGGTCCACACCCGGAGTATCGCGCACCGACGGGAGCCAGCCTCGTCGACGATGAATCTCCCCATTCGATCTTTTGGGTTTCTCAGGTTTACCCCTGAACGGTTTCACGTACTCTTGAACTCTCTCTTCAAAGTTCTTTTCAACTTTCCCTCACGGTACTTGTTCGCTATCGGTCTCGTGGTTGTATTTAGCCTTAGATGGAGTTTACCACCCACTTAGGGTTGCACTCTCAAGCAACCCGACTCTATGGAGAGATCCTCCCGAAACGCGTACCGGTCGCTACGGGCCTGGCACCCTCTGCGGGTAAGTGGCCCCATTCAAGATGGACTTGGACGCGGTGCGACGTCACGGGATAAACGGATCCTCCTGAACACTACAATTCCCTGCGGCGGAACCGCGGGATTCAGTGCTGGGCTAATTCCTGTTCGCTCGCCGCTACTAAGGAAATCCTTGTTAGTTTCTTTTCCTCCGCTTAGTAATATGCTTAAATTCAGCGGGTAATCTCGCCTACTCTGAGGTCGTCGTCAATCGTTTTATTATATATTTGTGCCACCAGAGAAAAATAGGCTGAGAGAGACCGTGAAATGAAGAGAAGATATTTTGGAGAAGCGCGCGCGCGCGCTGCCTCCGGAATTATAAAATCGTGCTCCCTCTTTTGGATATTATTGTACCTCGAACGGGTCTCCCGGCGGGAGTACGGGGTGTGCGCGTAGTGGCGGTATCATCCCCGTACACATCCCGGCTCGTAGCCCGACGACGACGGATCGATGTGGATCGATCTCGTTGTATTATATATCCAGAGGTGCCATCGCACGATTCCAGAGGAAAGGGTGTCTTTTCGTCGCGCACCGTCGATTCGATCCGCGAGACACTCGCGGAACGAGCACCGGTTTTTACTTTAACGTCCGTCCGCTATATTAGCTTTGAGATTCCGCTGTCCCTCACGCCTCGAGCAGTGTGACTCGAGCAGAGGGAACCGCCGAAAAATAAGCTTTTCCGTGGACTGGACGACCGGTGAGACGCGCGGTGGTCTCGTACACGATCGACCAACAACGCGACAAAGACAATGCGGCGCGCGATCGGGGAGACTCGTTCTTCCATTCTACGAATGAAGAGTCTCTCCCTCTCTTGCGCATTTCGCGCGGCATCAGCGCCTCTCGGTTCGTCGAAAGTTCCAGAAATCGCTCAGCCGCGCCAAGGAGGATTCCGGGGGTACAGAAACGTTAAGAAAAGCGACGAGTGTGGAGCAATCTCTCTTCATCGGATGTTTTGGCGCAAACACTCTTTTGTGTGTCGACGGAACGTGGCCATAGGGAGAAAATGAATAGGGCTAGGCGAGGACACGCGCAACTACGGGAAATACATCGACCCGATATCCTGTTGACGCGTGGTTTCATCCCGCACAGCGCCTCTATTTTCTCATTGTACACCCTTGGATCTTCACGGCGTCCCGAAGAACGAGTGTGTGTTGCGCCCTCGGTGTTATATAGATTGACTGACAACACTTCTCTCACTTGTCAACGACGACCCTCCTCTTTATAAAATCCCTGGGGCCGCGTGAACCCGACGATATAGATCGATCGGCGCACGATATGCCGCGCACTGCTCTTTCCTCTCTTCTCTATCATCTCTCGCTGCTGCTCTCCCC
>CAWVQO010000190.1:0-106000 GCA_963932275.1 Andrena praecox
GTGGTCGTGGGGACGATCCAATAGTCGTCGGACATGTCGGCGGCTGGCTAACTTTGGCCCGGTGTCGTGGGGACGACCCTATAGTCGTCGGACATGTTGGCGATTGGCCAACATTGGCCCGGGGTCGTGGGGACGACCCTATAGTCGTCGGACATGTCGGCGGCTTGCCAAATTTGCCCGGGGTCGTGGGGACGACCCTATAGTCGTCGGACTTGACGGTGGCGGGCCAATCTAGTCCCGGGGTCGTGGGGACGACCCAATAGTCGTTGGACATTACGGCGGCTGGCCAACTTTGGCCCATGGTCGTGGGGACGACCCTATAGTCGTTGGACATGACGGTGGCGGGCCAATCTAGTCCCGGGGTCGTAGGGACGACCCTATAGTCGTCGGACATGTCGGCGATTGGCCAATATTAGCCCGGGGTCGTGGGGACGACCCTACAGTCGTCGGACATTTCGGCGGCTTGCCAACTTTGGCCCGGGGTCGTGGGGACGACCCTATAGTCGTCGGACATGACGGTGGTGGACCAATCTAGTCCCGGGGTCGTGGGGACGACCCCGGGACGTCGGACATGTCGGCGGCTTGCCAAATTTGCCCGGGGTCGTGGGGACGACCCTATAGTCGTCGGACTTGACGGTGGCGGGCCAATCTAGTCCCGGGGTCGTGGGGACGACCCAATAGTCGTTGGACATTACGGCGCCTTGCCAACTTTGGCCCGGGGTCGTGGGGACGACCCTATAGTCGTCGGACATGACGGTGGCGGACCAATCTAGTCCCGGGGTCGTGGGGACGACCCTATAGTCGTCGGGCATGTCGGCGGCTGGCCAACTTTGGCCCGTGGTCGTGGGGACGATCCAATAGTCGTCGGACATGTCGGCGGCTGGCTAACTTTGGCCCGGTGTCGTGGGGACGACCCTATAGTCGTCGGACATGTTGGCGATTGGCCAACATTGGCCCGGGGTCGTGGGGACGACCCTATAGTCGTCGGACAAGACGGCGGCTGGACATCCTTGGCTCGCGGTCGTGGGGACGACCCTATAGTCGTCGGACATTCCGGCGGCTTGCCAACTTTGGCCCGGGGTCGTGGGGACGACCCTATAGTCGTCGGACATGTCGGCGGCTGGCTAATTTTGGCCCGTGGTCGTGGGGACGACCCAATAGTCGTTGGACATATCGGCAGCTGGCCAACTTTGGGCCGTGGTCGTGGAGACGATCCTATAGTCGTCGGACTGGACGGTGGCGGGCCAATCTAGTCCCGGGGTCGTGGGGACGACCCTATAGTCGTCGGACATGACGGTGGCGGACCAATCTAGTCCCGGGGTCGTGGGGACGACCCAATAGTCGTTGGACATTACGGCGGCTGGCCAACTTTGGCCCATGGTCGTGGGGACGACCCTATAGTCGTTGGACATGACGGTGGCGGGCCAATCTAGTCCCGGGGTCGTAGGGACGACCCTATAGTCGTCGGACATGTCGGCGATTGGCCAACATTGGCCCGGGGTCGTGGGGACGACCCTACAGTCGTCGGACATTTCGGCGGCTTGCCAACTTTGGCCCGGGGTCGTGGGGACGACCCTATAGTCGTCGGACATGACGGTGGCGGACCAATCTAGTCCCGGGGTCGTGGGGACGACCCTACAGTCGTCGGACATGTCGGCGGCTGGCCAACTTTGGCCCGTGGTCGTGGGGACGATCCAATAGTCGTCGGACATGTCGGCGGCTGGCTAACTTTGGCCCGGTGTCGTGGGCACGACCCTATAGTCGTCGGACATGTTGGCGATTGGCCAACATTGGCCCGGGGTCGTGGGGACGACCCTATAGTCGTCGGACAAGACGGCGGCTTGTCAACCTAGTCCCGGGGACGTGGGGACGACCCTATAGTCGTTGGACATGACGGTGGCGGGCCAATCTAGTCCCGGGGTCGTGGGAACGACCCTATAGTCGTCGGACAAGACGGCGGCTGGACATCTTTGGCCCGCGGTCGTGGGGACGACCCTATAGTCGTCGGACATTTGGGCGGCTTGCCAACTTTGGCCCGTGGTCGTGGGGACGACCGTATAGTCGACGGAAATGTCGGTGGCTGTCCAACTTTGGCCCAAGGGTCGTGGGGACGACCCTATAGTCGTCGGACATGTCGGCGGCGAGCCAACATTGACCCGGGGTCGTGGGGACGACTCTATAGTCGTCGGACATGTCGGTGGCGGGCCAGTCTAGTCCCGGGTCGTGGGGACGACCCTATAGTCGTCGGACATGTCGGCGGCTGGCCAACTTTGTCCCGGGGTCGTGGGGACGACCCTATAGTCGTCGGATATGTCGGCGGCTGGCCAACTTTGGCCCGTGGTCGTGGGGACGACCCTATAGTCGTCGGAAATGTCGGTGGCTGTCCAACTTTGGCCCGGGGGTCGTGGGGACGACCCTATAGTCGTCGGACATGTCGGCGGCGAGCCAACATTGACCCGGGGTCGTGGGGACGACTCTATAGTCGTCGGACATGTCGGTGGCGGGCCAGTCTAGTCCCGGGTCGTGGGGACGACCCTATAGTCGTCGGCACATGTCGGCAGCTGGCCAACTTTGGCCCGTGGTCGTGGGGAGGACCCTATACTCGTCGGACAAGTCGGCGGCGTACCAACCTAGTCCGGGGGTCGTGGGGACGACCCTATAGTCGTCGGACATGACGGTGGCGGGCCAGTCTAGTCCCGGGTCATGGGGACGACCCTATAGTCGTCGGACAAGTCGGCGGCTGGCCAACTTTGGCCCCTGGTCGTGGGGACGACCCTATAGTCGTCGGAAATGACGGTGTCGGGCCAATCTAGTCCCGGGGTCGTGGGGACGACCCTACAGTCGTCGGACAAGTCGGCGGCGAGCCAATCTAGTCCCGCGGTCGTGGGGACGACCCTATAGTCGTCGGAAATGACGGTGGCGGGCCAATCTAGTCCCGGGGTCGTGGGGACGACCCTATAGTCGTCGGACAAGTCGGCGGCGGGCCAACCTAGTCCCGGGGTCGTGGGGATGACCCTATAGTCGTCGGACATGACGGTGGCGGGCCAGTCTAGTCCCGGGTCGTGGGGACGACCCTATAGTCGTCGGACATGTCGCCGGCTGGCCACCTTTGGCCCGTGGTCGTGGGGACGACCCTATAGTCGTCGGACATAACGGTGGCGGGCCAATCTAGTCCCGGGGTCGTGGGGACGACCCTATAGTCGTCGGACATAACGGTGGCGGGCCAATCTAGTCCCGGGGTCGTGGGGACGACCCTATAGTCGTCGGACAAGTCGGCGGCGGGCCTACCTAGTCCCGGGGTCGTGGGGACGACCCTATAGTCGTCGGATAAGTCGGCAGCTTGCCAACTTTGGCCCGGGGTCGTGGGAACGACCCTATAGTCGTCGGACAAGTCGGGGGCGAGCCCACCTACTCCGGGGGTCGTGGGGACGACCCTATAGTCGTCGGACAAGTCGGCGGCCGGCCAACCTAGTCCGGGGGTCGTGGGGACGACCCTATAGTCGTCGGACATGACGGTGGCGGGCCAGTCTAGTCCCGGGTCGTGGGGACGACCCTATAGTCGTCGGACATGTCGGCGGCTGGCCATCTTTGGCCCGGGGTCGTGGGGACGACCCTATAGTCGTCGGACTTGACGGTGGCGGGCCAATCTAGTCCCGGGGTCGTGGGGACGACCCAATAGTCGTTGGACATTACGGCGGCTGGCCAACTATGGCCCATGGTCGTGGGGACGACCCTATAGTCGTTGGACATGACGGTGGCGGGCCAATCTAGTCCCGGGGTCGTAGGGACGACCCTATAGTCGTCGGACATGTCGGCGATTGGCCAACATTAGCCCGGGGTCGTGGGGACGACCCTACAGTCGTCGGACATTTCGGCGGCTTGCCAACTTTGGCCCGGGGTCGTGGGGACGACCCTATAGTCGTCGGACATGACGGTGGCGGACCAATCTAGTCCCGGGGTCGTGGGGACGACCCTACAGTCGTCGGACATGTCGGCGGCTTGCCAAATTTGCCCGGGGTCGTGGGGACGACCCTATAGTCGTCGGACTTGACGGTGGCGGGCCAATCTAGTCCCGGGGTCGTGGGGACGACCCTATAGTCGTCGGACATGTCGGCGGCTGGCCAACTTTGGCCTGTGGTCGTGGGGACGATCCAATAGTCGTCGGACATGTCGGCGGCTGGCTAACTTTGGCCCGGTGTCGTGGGGACGACCCTATAGTCGTCGTACATGTTGGCGATTGGCCAACATTGGCCCGGGGTCGTGGGGACGACCCTATAGTCGTCGGACAAGACGGCGGCTGGACATCCTTGGCTCGCGGTCGTGGGGACGACCCTATAGTCGTCGGACATTCCGGCGGCTTGCCAACTTTGGCCCGGGGTCGTGGGGACGACCCTATAGTCGTCGGACATGTCGGCGGCTGGCTAATTTTGGCCCGTGGTCGTGGGGACGACCCAATAGTCGTTGGACATATCGGCAGCTGGCCAACTTTGGGCCGTGGTCGTGGAGACGATCCTATAGTCGTCGGACTGGACGGTGGCGGGCCAATCTAGTCCCGGGGTCGTGGGGACGACCCTATAGTCGTCGGACATGACGGTGGCGGACCAATCTAGTCCCGGGGTCGTGGGGACGACCCTATAGTCGTCGGACATGTCGGCGGCTGGCTATCTTTGGCCCGGTGTCGTGGGCACGATCCTATAGTCGTCAAACTTGACGGTGGCGGGCCAATCTAGTCCCGGGGTCGTGGGGACGACCCTATAGTCGTCGGACAAGTCGGCGGCGGGCCAACCTAGTCCCGGGGTCGTGGGGATGACCCTATAGTCGTCGGACAAGTCGGCGGCGAGCCCACCTAGTCGGGGGGTCGTGGGGACGACCCTATAGTCGTCGGACAAGTCGGCGGCCGGCCAACCTAGTCCGGGGGTCGTGGGGACGACCCTATAGTCGTCGGACATGACGGTGGCGGGCCAGTCTAGTCCCGGGTCGTGGGGACGACCCTATAGTCGTCGGACATGTCGGCGGCTGGCCAACTTTGGCCTGTGGTCGTGGGGACGACCCTATAGTCGTCGGACATGTCGGCGGCTGGCCAACTTTGGCACGTGGTGGTGGGGACGACCCTATAGTCGTCAGACATGACGGTGGCGAGCCAACCTAGTCCCGGGGTCGTGGGGACGACCCTATAGTCGTCGGACAAGTCGGCGGCGAGCCCACCTAGTCGGGGGGTCGTGGGGACGACCCTATAGTCGTCGGACAAGTCGGCGGCGGGCCAGTCTAGTCCCGGGTCATGGGGACGACCCTATAGTCGTCGGATATGTCGGCGGCTGGCCAACTTTGGCCCGTGGTCGTGGGGACGACCCTATAGTCGTCGGAAATGTCGGTGGCTGTCCAACTTTGGCCCGGGGTCGTGGGGACGACCCTATAGTCGTCGGAAATGACGGTGGCGGGCCAATCTATTCCCGGGGTCGTGGGGACGACCGTATAGTCGTCGGACATATCAGCGGCTGGCCAACTTTGGCCCGGGGTCGTGGGGACGACCCTATAGTCGTCGGACAAGTCGGCGGCGGGCCAACCTAGTCCCGGGGTCGTGGGGACGACCCTATAATCGTCGGACAAGCCGGCGGCTGGCCAACTTTGGCCCGTGGTCGTGGGGACGACCCTATAGTCGTCGGACAAGTCGGCGGCTGTCCAACTTTGGCCCGGGGTCGTGGGGACGACCCTATAGTCGTCGGACTTGACGGTGGCGGGCCAATCTAGTCCCGGGGTCGTGGGGACGACCCTATAGTCGTCAGACATATCGGTGGCGAGCCAACCTAGTCCCGGGGTCGTGGGGACGACCCTATAGTCGTCGGACAAGTCGGCGGCGGGCCAACCTAGACCCGGGGTCGTGGGGATGACCCTATAGTCGTCGGACATGACGGTGGCGGGCTAGTCTAGTCCCGGGTCGTGGGGACGACCCTACAGTCGTCGGACAAGTCGGCGGCTGGCCAACTTTGGCCCGTGGTCGTGGGGACGACCCTATAGTCGTCGGAAATGACGGTGGCGGGCCAATCTAGTCCCGGTGTCGTGGGGACGACCCTACAGTCGTCGGACAAGTCGGCGGCGAGCCAATCTAGTCCCGCGGTCGTGGGGACGACCCTATAGTCGTCGGACAAGTCAGCGGCTGGCCAACATTGGCCCGTGGTCGTGGGGACGACCATATACTCGTCGGACAAGTCGGCGGCGGGCCAACCTAGTCCCGGGGTCGTGGGGACGACCCTATAGTCGT
Source organism: Andrena praecox (assembly GCA_963932275.1). Lineage (NCBI taxonomy): Eukaryota > Metazoa > Arthropoda > Insecta > Hymenoptera > Andrenidae > Andrena > Andrena praecox. The sequence continues at coordinate 6,260 of CAWVQO010000190.1, forward strand.
CGGACTTGACGGTGGCGGGCCAATCTAGTCCCGGGGTCGTGGGGACGACCCAATAGTCGTTGGACATTACGGCGGCTGGCCAACTTTGGCCCATGGTCGTGGGGACGACCCTATAGTCGTTGGACATGACGGTGGCGGGCCAACCTAGTCCCGGGGTCGTAGGGACGACCCTACAGTCGTCGGACATTTCGGCGCCTTGCCAACTTTGGCCCGGGGTCGTGGGGACGACCCTATAGTCGTCGGACATGACGGTGGCGGACCAATCTAGTCCCGGGGTCGTGGGGACGACCCTATAGTCGTCGGGCATGTCGGCGGCTGGCCAACTTTGGCCCGTGGTCGTGGGGACGATCCAATAGTCGTCGGACATGTCGGCGGCTGGCTAACTTTGGCCCGGGGTCGTGGGGACGACCCTATAGTCGTCGGACATGTTGGCGATTGGCCAACATTGGCCCGGGGTCGTGGGGACGACCCTATAGTCGTCGGACAAGACGGCGGCTGGACATCCTTGGCTCGCGGTCGTGGGGACGACCCTATAGTCGTCGGACATTTCGGCGGCTTGCCAACTTTGGCCCGGGGTCGTGGGGACGACCCTATAGTCGTCGGACATGACGGTGGCGGACCAATCTAGTCCCGGGGTCGTGGGGACGACCCTACAGTCGTCGGACATGTCGGCGGCTTGCCAAATTTGCCCGGGGTCGTGGGGACGACCCTATAGTCGTCGGACTTGACGGTGGCGGGCCAACCTAGTCCCGGGGTCGTAGGGACGACCCTATAGTCGTCGGACATGTCGGCGATTGGCCAACATTGGCCCGGGGTCGTGGGGACGACCCTACAGTCGTCGGACATTTCGGCGGCTTGCCAACTTTGGCCCGGGGTCGTGGGGACGACCCTATAGTCGTCGGACATGACGGTGGCGGACCAATCTAGTCCCGGGGTCGTGGGGACGACCCTACAGTCGTCGGACATTTCGGCGCCTTGCCAACTTTGGCCCGGGGTCGTGGGGACGACCCTATAGTCGTCGGACATGACGGTGGCGGACCAATCTAGTCCCGGGGTCGTGGGGACGACCCTATAGTCGTCGGGCATGTCGGCGGCTGGCCAACTTTGGCCCGTGGTCGTGGGGACGATCCAATAGTCGTCGGACATGTCGGCGGCTGGCTAACTTTGGCCCGGTGTCGTGGGCACGACCCTATAGTCGTCGGACATGTCGGCGATTGGCCAACATTGGCCCGGGGTCGTGGGGACGACCCTACAGTCGTCGGACATTTCGGCGGCTTGCCAACTTTGGCCCGGGGTCGTGGGGACGACCCTATAGTCGTCGGACATGACGGTGGCGGACCAATCTAGTCCCGGGGACGTGGGGACGACCCTATAGTCGTTGGACATGACGGTGGCGGGCCAATCTAGTCCCGGGGTCGTGGGAACGACCCTATAGTCGTCGGACAAGACGGCGGCTGGACATCTTTGGCCCGCGGTCGTGGGGACGACCCTATAGTCGTCGGACATTTCGGCGGCTTGCCAACTTTGGCCCGGGGTCGTGGGGACGACCCTATAGTCGTCGGACAAGTCGGCGGCCGGCCAACCTAGTCCGGGGGTCGTGCGGACGACCCTATAGTCGTCGGACATGACTGTGGCGGGCCAGTCTAGTCCCGGGTCGTGGGGACGACCCTATAGTCGTCGGACATGTCGGCGGCTGGCCAACTTTGGCCCGTGGTCGTGGGGACGACCGTATAGTCGACGGAAATGTCGGTGGCTGTCCAACTTTGGCCCAAGGGTCGTGGGGACGACCCTATAGTCGTCGGACATGTCGGCGGCGAGCCAACATTGACCCGGGGTCGTGGGGACGACTCTATAGTCGTCGGACATGTCGGTGGCGGGCCAGTCTAGTCCCGGGTCGTGGGGACGACCCTATAGTCGTCGGACATGTCGGCGGCTGGCCAACTTTGGCCCGTGGTCGTGGGGAGGACCCTATACTCATCGGACAAGTCGGCGGCGTACCAACCTAGTCCGGGGGTCGTGGGGACGACCCTGTAGTCGTCGGACATGACGGTGGCGGGCCAGTCTAGTCCCGGGTCATGGGGACGACCCTATAGTCGTCGGACAAGCCGGCGGCTGGCCAGCTTTGGCCCGTGGTCGTGGGGACGACCCTATAGTCGTCGGAAATGACGGTGGCGGGCCAATCTAGTCCCGGGGTCGTGGGGACGACCCTATAATCGTCGGACATGTCGGCGGCTGGCCATCTTTGGCCCGGGGTCGTGGGGACGACCCTATAGTCGTCAGACATGTCGGTGGCGAGCCAACCTAGTCCCGGGGTCGTGGGGACGACCCTATAGTCGTCGGACAAGTCGGCGGCGGGCCAACCTAGTCCCGGGGTCGTGGGGATGACCCTATATTCGTCGGACAAGTCGGCGGCGAGCCCACCTAGTCGGGGAGTCGTGGGGACGACCCTATAGTCGTCGGACAAGTCGGCGGCCGGCCAACCTAGTCCGGGGGTCGTGGGGACGACCCTATAGTCGTCGGACATGACGGTGGCGGGCCAGTCTAGTCCCGGGTCGTGGGGACGACCCTATAGTCGTCGGACATGTCGGCGGCTGGCCAACTTTGGCCTGTGGTCGTGGGGATGACCCTATAGTCGTCGGACATGTCGGCGGCTGGCCAACTTTGGCACGTGGTGGTGGGGACGACCCTATAGTCGTCAGACATGACGGTGGCGAGCCAACCTAGTCCCGGGGTCGTGGGGACGACCCTATAGTCGTCGGACAAGTCGGCGGCGAGCCCACCTAGTCGGGGGGTCGTGGGGACGACCCTATAGTCGTCGGACAAGTCGGCGGCGGGCCAGTCTAGTCCCGGGTCATGGGGACGACCCTATAGTCGTCGGATATGTCGGCGGCTGGCCAACTTTGGCCCGTGGTCGTGGGGACGACCCTATAGTCGTCGGAAATGTCGGTGGCTGTCCAACTTTGGCCCGGGGTCGTGGGGACGACCCTATAGTCGTCGGAAATGACGGTGGCGGGCCAATCTATTCCCGGGGTCGTGGGGACGACCGTATAGTCGTCGGACATATCAGCGGCTGGCCAACTTTGGCCCGGGGTCGTGGGGACGACCCTATAGTCGTCGGACAAGTCGGCGGCGGGCCAACCTAGTCCCGGGGTCGTGGGGACGACCCTATAATCGTCGGACAAGCCGGCGGCTGGCCAACTTTGGCCCGTGGTCGTGGGGACGACCCTATAGTCGTCGGACAAGTCGGCGGCTGTCCAACTTTGGCCCGGGGTCGTGGGGACGACCCTATAGTCGTCGGACTTGACGGTGGCGGGCCAATCTAGTCCCGGGGTCGTGGGGACGACCCTATAGTCGTCAGACATATCGGTGGCGAGCCAACCTAGTCCCGGGGTCGTGGGGACGACCCTATAGTCGTCGGACAAGTCGGCGGCGGGCCAACCTAGACCCGGGGTCGTGGGGATGACCCTATAGTCGTCGGACATGACGGTGGCGGGCTAGTCTAGTCCCGGGTCGTGGGGACGACCCTACAGTCGTCGGACAAGTCGGCGGCTGGCCAACTTTGGCCCGTGGTCGTGGGGACGACCCTATAGTCGTCGGAAATGACGGTGGCGGGCCAATCTAGTCCCGGTGTCGTGGGGACGACCCTACAGTCGTCGGACAAGTCGGCGGCGAGCCAATCTAGTCCCGCGGTCGTGGGGACGACCCTATAGTCGTCGGACAAGTCAGCGGCTGGCCAACATTGGCCCGTGGTCGTGGGGACGACCATATACTCGTCGGACAAGTCGGCGGCGGGCCAACCTAGTCCCGGGGTCGTGGGGACGACCCTATAATCGTCGGACAAGCCGGCGGCTGGCCAACTTTGGCCCGTGGTCGTGGGGACGACCCTATAGTCGTCGGACAAGTCGGCGGCTGTCCAACTTTGGCCCGGGGTCGTGGGGACGACCCTGTAGTCGTCGGAATTGACGGTGGCGGGCCAATCTAGTCCCGGGGTCGTGGGGACGACCCTATAGTCGTCAGACATGTCGGTGGCGAGCCAACCTAGTCCCGGGGTCGTGGGGACGACCCTATAGTCGTCGGACATGTCGGCGGCTGGCCAACTTTGGCCCGTGGTCGTGGGGACGACCCTATAGTCGTCGGACATGTCGGCGGCTGGCCAACTTTGGCCCGTGGTCGTGGGGACGACCCTATAATCGTCGGACAAGCCGGCGGCTGGCCAACTTTGGCCCGTGGTCGTGGGGACGACCCTATAGTCGTCGGACAAGTCGGCGGCTGTCCAACTTTGGCCCGGGGTCGTGGGGACGACCCTGTAGTCGTCGGAATTGACGGTGGCGAGCCAACCTAGTCCCGGGGTCGCGGGGACGACCCTATAGTTGTCGGACAAGTCGGCGGCGAGCCCACCTAGTCGGGGGGTCGTGGGGACGACCCTATACTCGTCGGACATGTCGGCGGCTGGCCAACTTTGGCCCGTGGTCGTGGGGACGACCCTATAATCGTCGGACAAGTCGGCGGCTGTCCAACTTTGGCCCGGGGTCGTGGGGACGACCCTGTAGTCGTCGGAATTGACGGTGGCGAGCCAACCTAGTCCCGGGGTCGCGGGGACGACCGTATAGTCGTCGGACATGTCGGCGGCTGGCCAACTTTGGCCCGTGGTCGTGGGGAGGACCCTATACTCGTCGGACAAGTCGGCGGCGTACCAACCTAGTCCGGGGTTCGTGGGGACGACCCTATAGTCGTCGGACATGACGGTGGCGGGCCAGTCTAGTCCCGGGTCATGGGGACGACCCTATAGTCGTCGGACAAGTCGGCGGCTGGCCAACTTTGGCCCGTGGTCGTGGGGACGACCCTATAGTCGTCGGAAATGACGGTGGCGGGCCAATCTAGTCCCGCGGTCGTGGGGACGAGCCTACAGTCGTCGGACAAGTCGGCGGCGAGCCAATCTAGTCCCGCGGTCATGGGGACGACCCTATAGTCGTCGGACAAGTCAGCGGCTGGCCAACATTGGCCCGTGGTCGTGGGGACGACCATATAGTCGTCGGACATGACGGTGGCGGGCCACTCTAGTCCCGGGTCGTGGGGACGACCCTATAGTCGTCGGACATGTCGGCGGCTGGCCAACTTTGTCCCGGGGTCGTGGGGACGACCCTATAGTCGTCGGATATGTCGGCGGCTGGCCAACTTTGGCCCGTGGTCGTGGGGACGACCCTATAGTCGTCGGAAATGTCGGTGGCTGTCCAACTTTGGCCCGGGGGTCGTGGGGACGACCCTATAGTCGTCGGACATGTCGGCGGCGAGCCAACATTGACCCGGGGTCGTGGGGACGACCCTATAGTTGTCGGACAAGTCGGCGGCGAGCCCACCTAGTCGGGGGGTCGTGGGGACGACCCTATACTCGTCGGACATGTCGGCGGCTGGCCAACCTAGTCCCGAGGTCGTGGGGACGACCGTATAGTCGTCGGACATATCGGCAGCTGGCCAACTTTGGGCCGTGGTCGTGGAGACGATCCTATAGTCGTCGGACTGGACGGTGGCGGGCCAATCTAGTCCCGGGGTCGTGGGGACGACCCTATAGTCGTCGGACATGACGGTGGCGGACCAATCTAGTCCCGGGGTCGTGGGGACGACCCTATAGTCGTCGGACATGTCGGCGGCTGGCTATCTTTGGCCCGGTGTCGTGGGCACGATCCTATAGTCGTCAAACTTGACGGTGGCGGGCCAATCTAGTCCCGGGGTCGTGGGGACGACCCTATAGTCGTCGGACAAGTCGGCGGCGGGCCAACCTAGTCCCGGGGTCGTGGGGATGACCCTATAGTCGTCGGACAAGTCGGCGGCGAGCCCACCTAGTCGGGGGGTCGTGGGGACGACCCTATAGTCGTCGGACAAGTCGGCGGCCGGCCAACCTAGTCCGGGGGTCGTGGGGACGACCCTATAGTCGTCGGACATGACGGTGGCGGGCCAGTCTAGTCCCGGGTCGTGGGGACGACCCTATAGTCGTCGGACATGTCGGCGGCTGGCCAACTTTGGCCTGTGGTCGTGGGGACGACCCTATAGTCGTCGGACATGTCGGCGGCTGGCCAACTTTGGCACGTGGTGGTGGGGACGACCCTATAGTCGTCAGACATGACGGTGGCGAGCCAACCTAGTCCCGGGGTCGTGGGGACGACCCTATAGTCGTCGGACAAGTCGGCGGCGAGCCCACCTAGTCGGGGGGTCGTGGGGACGACCCTATAGTCGTCGGACAATTCGGCGGCGGGCCAGTCTAGTCCCGGGTCATGGGGACGACCCTATAGTCGTCGGATATGTCGGCGGCTGGCCAACTTTGGCCCGTGGTCGTGGGGACGACCCTATAGTCGTCGGAAATGTCGGTGGCTGTCCAACTTTGGCCCGGGGTCGTGGGGACGACCCTATAGTCGTCGGAAATGACGGTGGCGGGCCAATCTATTCCCGGGGTCGTGGGGACGACCGTATAGTCGTCGGACATATCAGCGGCTGGCCAACTTTGGCCCGGGGTCGTGGGGACGACCCTATAGTCGTCGGACAAGTCGGCGGCGGGCCAACCTAGTCCCGGGGTCGTGGGGACGACCCTATAATCGTCGGACAAGCCGGCGGCTGGCCAACTTTGGCCCGTGGTCGTGGGGACGACCCTATAGTCGTCGGACAAGTCGGCGGCTGTCCAACTTTGGCCCGGGGTCGTGGGGACGACCCTATAGTCGTCGGACTTGACGGTGGCGGGCCAATCTAGTCCCGGGGTCGTGGGGACGACCCTATAGTCGTCAGACATATCGGTGGCGAGCCAACCTAGTCCCGGGGTCGTGGGGACGACCCTATAGTCGTCGGACAAGTCGGCGGCGGGCCAACCTAGACCCGGGGTCGTGGGGATGACCCTATAGTCGTCGGACATGACGGTGGCGGGCTAGTCTAGTCCCGGGTCGTGGGGACGACCCTACAGTCGTCGGACAAGTCGGCGGCTGGCCAACTTTGGCCCGTGGTCGTGGGGACGACCCTATAGTCGTCGGAAATGACGGTGGCGGGCCAATCTAGTCCCGGTGTCGTGGGGACGACCCTACAGTCGTCGGACAAGTCGGCGGCGAGCCAATCTAGTCCCGCGGTCGTGGGGACGACCCTATAGTCATCGGACATGTCGGCGGCGTGCCAACTTTGGCCCGGGGTCGTGGGGACGACCCTATAGTCGTCGGACATGTCGGCGGCTGGCCAACCTAGTCCGGGGTCGTGGGGACGACCCAATAGTCGTCGGACATGTCGGCGGCTGGCCAACTTTGGCCTGGTGTCGTGGGGACGACTGTATAGTTGTCGGACATTTCGGCGGCAGGTCAACTTTGGCCCCTGGTCATGGGGACGACCCTATAATCGTCGGACATGTCGGCAGCTGGCCAACCTAGACCCGGGGTCGTGGGGACGACCCTATTGTCGTCGGACAAGTCGGCGGTGGGCCAACCTAGTCCCGGGGTCGTGGGGTACGACCCTATAGTCGTCGGATATGTCGGCGGCTTGCCAACTTTGGCCCGTGGTCGTGGGGACGACCCTATAGTCGTCGGACATGTCGGCGGCTGGCCAACTTTGGCCCGTGATCGTGGGGACGACCCTATAGTCGTCGGACTTGACGGTGGCCGGCCAATCTATTCCCGGGGTCGTGGGGACGACCCTATTGTCGTCGGACATGGCGGTGGCGGGCCAATCTAGTCCCGTGGTCGTGGGGACGACCCTATAGTCTTCGGACATGACGGTAGCGGGCCAATCTAGACCCGAGGTCCTGGGGACGACCCTATAGTAGTCGGACATGTCGGCGGCTGTCCAACTTTGGCCCGGTGTCGTGGGGACGACTCTATAGTCGTCGGATATGTCGGCGGCTGGCCAACCTAGACCCGGGGTCGTGGGGACGACCCTATTGTCGTCGGACATGACGGTGGCGGGCCAATCTAGTCCCGGGGTCGTGGGGACGACCCTATAGTCGTCGGACAAGTCGGCGGCGGGCCAAGCTGGTCCCGGGGTCGTGGGGACGACCCTATAATCAAGTCTTCGTTAAGCCGCCGAGTTGACAGGTCGATTGTTTTGATTGCGCGAACGTTAGCACGTGCCCGTCCGTGTGACACATACCAGTCCCCGCGACCGTTATCTCCGAGCGTTTTTCGCATCTTTCCGTATCAATTTACTGGTACGTTTTGCCGAGTTTTTGACGAATAGTCTAATTGTGGGTGCTGTGCTATTGTGTGGGCCCTCTCTGCCGCACGGATTCAAGGCGAACGTCATCTTAGCTTCCAATTAGTTGTCTGGCCTGTCAGTGTTGACACCGAAATCATGAGCGCCAAGAAATGCAAGGGTTGCAGTGCCGCAGTTGCCAATCCGGTCACCTGCCCTGGTTGTGGAATGGTCAGCCACCCGGGACCCACATGTCTTGGCCGTACTGGTCATCCATGGTTTGATGGACAACTTTTGGATTGTCGATCGAGATCCACCGGGCCAGCGATTACCGTTAGCCAAGCCAGCGCTTCACCGGTACAATCACTCGCAGCAATACCTACTGCCACACTACAGTCTCTCTCGGCATTACCCTCGGCTAGCGACATGAGGGAGATGATGAGCGACTTAATTAAGAAGGAGCTCGCGGCATTTAAAGATGAAATACTCTCCGGTATCAGGATGGACCTAGCGGTTATGAGGACGGAGATGGGATCATTGTCTGAGCGAGTAAGGGTCCTCGAAGAAACTCCCGCCAATTCCGCAGCGCAGACGCTCTCTCCAGCGATGGACGACATAGTCGCCGAGTTGAACGACAGGGAGGTGCGCGCCGGAAACTTGATAATATTCGGGGTTCCTGAGCCTCAAGAGTCCACGGCGGAGCGTGCAAGGTCGGTCGATGCGGATAGCGTACGAGCTGTACTTACAGCAATTTGCCCCCTCGGCACCCAGGAGTTGGATACGCGTCGTATCGGTAAATCAGGGGGAACATCCTGTAGACCCTTATGCGTTAGTCTCAACTCTGCAGCGGAGGCGAGGAAGTTCCTCCAGAATAAGCACCGGTACAAAGGGCCTTTCAAGATATCAGACGACAAGACCATCCTCCAACGTGGGACTCTTACGCAGCTTAGGGCGACTCTGCGTGACCTTCACGAACGCGGAGAGACCCACATGACTATTCGGTACGTCCGAGGTGTGCCGAAAATTATGCCGGATAACCGTCGTCGCGAGTCCACGCAAAAAAACTGACCCACGACCCTTTAGTGTATTTCCAGAATGTACGTGGTCTTCGCACAAAACTGGACTTTTTAATTAATTCGCTTCTCACATCAGCTGTATCATATGACATAATTATTCTAGTCGAGACCTGGCTCAACTCTGCTATTTCTTCCTTCGAGTTGAGTTTAACTAATTCTGCAGTGTACAGATGCGATAGATCCCTTGATACAAGTAGCCACTTGAGAGGTGGCGGAGTCCTTATCGCGGTCAAAAAGTCGATACCTTCTAGTCCCGTTAGTGTCAGCTGTGCAGATGTTGAACAATTATTTGTGAGAGTCCACCTCCTTAATAATAAGTACTTATTACTAGGGGCTATTTACTTGCCGCCTGCATCCGGGCCTACCCTTTATGAGAAACACGCGGACTGTATCACTGAGTTATATCTTAAATATAGCAACGACATATTTTTGCTGTACGGGGATTATAATCTCCCGCATGCTATCTGGTACAGAGACTCAGGCCAGTCTTGCTTTAGGAAGCCAGGAATGTCGATGAATGAATCGATGGCGGTTGACCTTCTCCTTGGATGCGTTGGCTACTGTAACTTAATCCAAGTGAACACGGTGTTTAATGTCTGCGACGGTATGCTCGATCTTATTTTTGTTAGCGATTCGAAGGTTACTGTTGATCGGGTCCTCGACGCTTTAATTGCGCCCGATGCCTACCATCCGCCCCTTTATTTGAAGTTTAACGAACTTGACGTAGTAGTGGACACCGTCGTGGAGAACTTCACCTATCGGGACTTCAAGCGTGGCGATTATACCTGTGTATTGGAGTATTTCAACTCGGTGGATTGGGATATGGTGACCGGTAATACCGACCCATGTGTTGCCCTGGAGCGTTTGTACGGCTACATTAACCAAGCAATTAACGCCTTCATTCCGATCCGGACGGTTCATCGCTCCACGTTTCCGCAGTGGTTTTCCCCACGATTGAGGTCCCTGATTCGTGAGAAGAAGAAAGCGCATATAGTCTTTAAGCGGTCATGTGCATACAGCGACTACATGATCTTTTCCCACCTCAGATCACAGTGCAAGAAAGCCTTACTTCGGGATCACCGTATTCATATTGAGGGTGTCGAGAATGCTATCTCTAGCAATGTCTCGAACTTTTGGAAATTCGTAAACACTAAGCGTGGCGGTCATAGTATTCCTGGCAAGGTGCATCTCGATCAAGCCTCTGCCACGACTCACTCGTCAGCTGCCGATCTCTTTGCGGACTTTTTCGGATCTGTTTACACCCGTCCGTCCGGAGTGTTACCTGTGTTGAATCCTGGTTTGTCCCCCGGTGCTGGTGTAAACATACACTCGCTATCCGTCTCTATAGGTGATATTTATTCCAAGCTAGATTCACTCGATTCGGCCAAAGGCCCGGGTTTCGACGGTATCCCCCCTTTGTTTTTGAAGGAATGCCGCTTTATTCTCTCCAGGCCTCTCTGGCATATCTTTAATTCCTCCCTAAAGAGTGGAATTTTTCCCCCAGCCTGGAAGACTAGTCTAGTAACCCCAGTATTTAAGGCAGGTGACCGCTCGGACGTGAAAAACTTCAGGCCGATTTGTAAACTATCTGTCCTGCCCAAACTCTTCGAGGAAATTGTAACAGAGACCGTAACGCCTCTTCTCACAAATGTCATCTGTAATGAGCAGCATGGATTCGTTCCCGAACGATCGACGGCGACTAATCTGGCGGTATACCACTGCTATGTCTCAGCGGCCCTCGATGCCGGTCTCCAGGTTGATACTGTATACACAGACTTCCGGAAGGCCTTTGATACGGTTGACCATGATATTTTACTTCAGAAATTATCTTCGATTGGTATTAGCGGGGCGTTCCTATCATGGGTTGGTAGCTATTTGGATGACCGGGTGCAAGTAGTTAAAGTGTTTGACCAACAATCAGCTCCTGTTAAAGTGAGCTCTGGCGTCCCTCAAGGATCGCACCTTGGTCCCCTTCTGTTCCTCATTTTTATCAATGACCTGAAGGATGTATTCCAGGACTGTAAATTTCTTATGTATGCCGATGATTTGAAGATATTTCGTACCATTCGCAGTGCACTCGACTCTAGTAAGATGCAGGATGACCTCGTTAGATTCGAGCAGTGGTGTACCGTCAATAAGATGCGGCTAAATACAGCTAAATGTGTGGTGTTGAGAACCCATAGAGCAAGGAGTGTCATTGTATCGCCATATAGTCTATGCGGTACCCCATTGAATGATGTGGACGAAGTCTGTGACCTTGGAGTTACGTTCACGACTAGGCTAGACTTTCGTAACCATTACCGGAATATCACTTGCAAAGCGATGAAAACCTTAGGATTTATAGCCCGTTTCGCAAAGCACTTCAGGCAATTGAAATCACTGAAGTTGTTGTATGTAGCACTGGTCAGACCCCAGTTAGAATATGCCTCGATAATTTGGAACCCAAAGCATAAGATATATGTCAGTTTAATCGAAAGGGTCCAGCATAAGTTCCTCCGGATGGCTATGAGAGCAATAGGTAGTCCTATGCTGTACAATGACCATGACTATGGTCCTGCCATGCTCAAATCAAGGCTCATCACTCTCAGTAACCGTCGTGTATGTACTGACCTATTGTTTCTGTATAGAATCATTCATGGACAGATAAACTGTAATGATCTCGTGGCATCAATACACTTTCAGGCCCCTGAACGTTTATTGCGTCTGAGACCCCTTTTTAAGCCGAAAGTTCCAGATTATTTTCATTATACAGCCGATCCCATAAACCGCGCAATGGAGGAGGTCAATCAGCGCTTTGCGGACATTGATTTATTCACTGCATCACTTGATTCGTTTCGGAATCAGCTGCTTAATCTACTTTCCGCTTAACCTGTCAACTGCGTTGCGGCGTTTAGTGTTTATCGCGGCGTGTAGAATGTTTATTTCATTGTACTTATTCTGTAATACTATGTACTCTAAAGGGTTTTTTGCCCGTTAATAATAATAATAATAATAATAATAATCGTCGGACATGACGGTGGCGGGCCAATCTAGTCCCGGGGTCGTGGGGACGACCCTATAATCGTTGGACATGACGGCGGCGAGCCAATCTAGTCCCGCGGTCGTGGGGACGACCCTATAGTCGTCGGACAAGTCAGCGGCTGGCCAACAATGGCCCGTGGTCGTGGGGACGACCATATAGTCGTCGGACATGACGGTGGCGGGCCACTCTAGTCCCGGGTCGTGGGGACGACCCTATAGTCGTCGGACATGTCGGCGGCTGGCCAACTTTGGCCCGGGGTCGTGGGGACGACCCTACAGTCGTCGGATATGTCGGCGGCTGGCCAACTTTGGCCCGTGGTCGTGGGGACGACCCTATAGCCGTCGGACAAGTCGGCGGCGGGCCAAGCTAGTCCCGGGGTCGTGGGGACGACCCTATAATCGTCGGACAAGCCGGCGGCTGGCCAACTTTGGCCCGTGGTCGTGGGGACGACCCTATAGTCGTCGGACAAGTCGGCGGCCGTCCAACTTTGGCCCGGGGTCGTGGGGACGACCCTATAGTCGTCGGACTTGACGGTGGCGGGCCAATCTAGTCCCGGGGTCGTGGGGACGACCCTATAGTCGTCAGACATGTCGGTGGCGAGCCAACCTAGTCCCGGGGTCGTAGGGACGACCCTATAGTCGTCGGACAAGTCGGCGGCGGGCCTACCTAGTCCCGGGGTCGTGGGGACCACCCTATAGTCATCGGATAAGTCGGCAGCGTGCCAACTTTGGCCCGGGGTCGTGGGAACGACCCTATAGTCGTCGGACAAGTCGGCGGCGAGCCCACCTAGTCCGGGGGTCGTGGGGACGACCCTATAGTCGTCGGATATGTCGGCGGCTGGCCAACTTTGGCTCGTGGTCGTGGGGACGACCCTATAGTCGTCGGACAAGTCGGCGGCGGGCCAACCTAGTCCCGGGGTCGTGGGGACGACCCTATAATCGTCGGACAAGCCGGCGGCTGGCTAACTTTGGCCCGTGGTCGTGGGGACGACCCTATAGTCGTCGGACAAGTCGGCGGCCGTCCAACTTTGGCCCGGGGTCGTGGGGACGACCCTATAGTCGTCGGACATGTCGGCGGCTGGCCAACCTGGACTCGGGGTCGTGGGGACGACCCTATAGTCGTCGGACAAGACGGCGGCTGGACATCTTTGGCCCGGGGTCGTGGGGACGACCCTATAGTCGTCGGACATGTCGGCGGCTGTCCAACTTTGGCCCGGTGTCGTGGGGACGACTCTATAGTCGTCGGAAATGTCGGCCGCTGGCCAACCTGGCCTCGCGGTCGTGGGGACGACCCTATTGTCGTCGGACATGACGGTGGCGGGCCAAACTAGTCTCGGGGTCGTGAGGACGACCCTATAGTCGTCGGACATGACGGTGGCGGGCCAGTCTAGTCCCCGGTCGTGGGGACGACCCTATAGTCGTCGGACATGTCGGCGGCTGGCCAACTTTGGCCCGTGGTCGTGGGGACGACCCTATAGTCGTCGGAAATGTCGGTGGCTGTCCAACTTTGGCCCAGGGGTCGTGGGGACGACCCTATAGTCGTCGGACATGTCGGCGGCGGGCCTACCTAGTCCCGGGGTCGTGGGGACGACCCTATAGTCATCGGATAAGTCGGCAGCTTGCCAACTTTGGCCCGGGGTCGTGGGAACGACCCTATAGTTGTCGGACAAGTCGGCGGCGAGCCCACCTAGTCCGGGGGTCGTGGGGACGACCCTATAGTCGTCGGATATGTCGGCGGCTGGCCAACTTTGGCCCGTGGTCGTGGGGACGACCCTATAGTCGTCGGACAAGTCGGCGGCGGGCCAACCTAGTCCCGGGGTCGTGGGGACGACCCTATAATCGTCGGACAAGCCGGCGGCTGGCCAACTTTGGCCCGTGGTCGTGGGGACGATCCAATAGTCGTCGGACATGTCAGCGGCTGGCCAACTTTGGCCCGGTGTCGTGGGGACGACCCTATTGTCGTCGGACATGACGGTGGCGGGCCAATCTATTCCCGGGGTCGTACGGACGACCCTATAGTCGTCGGACATGTCGGCGGCTCAGCCAACTTTTGCCCGTGATCGTTGGGACGACTGTTTAGTCGTCGGACATGTCGGCGGCTGGCCAACCTAGACCCAGGGTCGTGGGGACGCCCCTATAGTCGTCGGACAAGACGGCGGCTGGACATCCTTGGCTCGCGGTCGTGGGGACGACCCAATTGTCGTCGGATATTTCGGCGGCTTGTCAACCTAGTCCCGGGGTCGTGGGGACGACCCTATAGTCGTTGGACATGACGGTGGCGGGCCAATCTAGTCCCGGGGTCGTGGGTACGACCCTATAGTCGTCGGACAAGTCGGCGGCGGTCCAACCTTGTCCCGGGGTCGTGGGGACGACTCTATAGTCGTGGGAAATGTCGGCGGCTGGCCAACCTGGACTCGGGGTCGTGGGGACGACCCTATAGTCGTCGGACAAGACGGCGGCTGGGCATCTTTGGCCCGGGGTCGGGGGACGACCCTATAGTCGTCGGACATGTCGGCGTCTGGCCAACTTTGGCCCGGGGTCGGGGGGACGACTCTATAGTCGTCGGAAATGTCGGCGGCTGGCCAACCTGGACTCGGGGTCGTGAGGACGACCCTATAGTCGTCGGACAAGACGGCGGCTGGACATCTTTGGCCCGGGGTCGTGGGGACGACCCTATTGTCGTCGGACATGACGGTGGCGGGCCAAACTAGTCTCGGGGTCGTGGGGACGACCCTATAGTCGTCGGACATGACGGTGGCGGGCCAGTCTAGTCCCGGGGTCGTGGGGACGACCCTATTCTCGTCGGACATGACGGCGGCTGGCCAACTTTGGCCCGTGGTCGTGGGGACGACCCTATAGTCGTCGGAAATGTCGGTGGCTGTCCAACTTTGGCCCAGGGGTCGTGGGGACGACCCTATAGTCGTCGGACATGTCGGCGGCTCAGCCAACTTTTGCCCGTGATCGTTGGGACGACTGTTTAGTCGTCGGACATGTCGGCGGCTGGCCAACCTAGACCCAGGGTCGTGGGGACGCCCCTATAGTCGTCGGACAAGCCGGCGGCTGGACATCCTTGGCTCGCGGTCGTGGGGACGACCCAATTGTCGTCGGATATTTCGGCGGCTTGTCAACCTAGTCCCGGGGTCGTGGGGACGACCCTATAGTCGTTGGACATGACGGTGGCGGGCCAATCTAGTCCCGGGGTCGTGGGTACGACCCTATAGTCGTCGGACAAGTCGGCGGCGGTCCAACCTTGTCCCGGGGTCGTGGGGACGACTCTATAGTCGTGGGAAATGTCGGCGGCTGGCCAACCTGGACTCGGGGTCGTGGGGACGACCCTATAGTCGTCGGACAAGACGGCGGCTGGGCATCTTTGGCCCGGGGTCGGGGGACGATCCTATAGTCGTCGGACATGTCGGCGTCTGGCCAACTTTGGCCCGGGGTCGGGGGGACGACTCTATAGTCGTCGGAAATGTCGGCGACTGGCCAACCTGGACTCGGGGTCGTGAGGACGACCCTATAGTCGTCGGACAAGACGGCGGCTGGACATCTTTGGCCCGGGGTCGTGGGGACGACCCTATTGTCGTCGGACATGACGGTGGCGGGCCAAACTAGTCTCGGGGTCGTGGGGACGACCCTATAGTCGTCGGACATGACGGTGGCGGGCCAGTCTAGTCCCGGGGTCGTGGGGACGACCCTATTCTCGTCGGACATGACGGCGGCTGGCCAACTTTGGCCCGTGGTCGTGGGGACGACCCTATAGTCGTCGGAAATGTCGGTGGCTGTCCAACTTTGGCCCAGGGGTCGTGGGGACGACCCTATAGTCGTCGGACATGTCGGCGGCGAGCCAAAATTGACCCGGGGTCGTGGTGACGACTCTATAGTCGTCGGACATGTCGGTGGCGGGCCAGTCTAGTCCCGGGTCGTGGGGACGACCCTATAGTCGTCGGACATGTCGGCGGCTGGCCAACTTTGGCCCGTGGTCGTGGGGAGGACCCTATACTCGTCGGACAAGTCGGCGGCGTACCAACCTAGTCCGGGGGTCGTGGGGACGACCCTATAGTCGTCGGACATGACGGTGGCGGGCCAGTCTAGTCCCGGGTCATGGGGACGACCCTATAGTCGTCGGACAAGTCGGCGGCTGGCCAACTTTGGCCCGTGGTCGTGGGGACGACCTTATAGTCGTCGGAAATGACGGTGGCGGGCCAATCTAGTCCCGTGGTCGTGGGGACGAGCCTACAGTCGTCGGACATGTCGGCGGCGAGCCAATCTAGTCCCGCGGTCGTGGGGACGACCCTATAGTCGTCGGACAAGTCAGCGGCTGGCCAACAATGGCCCGTGGTCGTGGGGACGACCATATAGTCGTCGGACATGACGGTGGCGGGCCACTCTAGTCCCGGGTCGTGGGGACGACCCTATAGTCGTCGGACATGTCGGTGGCGAGCCAACCTAGTCCCGGGGTCGTAGGGACGACCCTATAGTCGTCGGACAAGTCGGCGGCGGGCCTACCTAGTCCCGGGGTCGTGGGGACGACCCTATAGTCATCGGATAAGTCGGCAGCTTGCCAACTTTGGCCCAGGGTCGTGGGAACGACCCTATAGTCGTCGGACAAGTCGGCGGCGAGCCCACCTAGTCCGGGGGTCGTGGGGACGACCCTATAGTCGTCGGATATGTCGGCGGCTGGCCAACTTTGGCCCGTGGTCGTGGGGACGACCCTATAGTTGTCGGACAAGTCGGCGGCGGGCCAACCTAGTCCCGGGGTCGTGGGGACGACCCTATAATCGTCGGACAAGCCGGCGGCTGGCTAACTTTGGCCCGTGGCCGTGGGGACGACCCTATAGTCGTCGGACAAGTCGGCGGCCGTCCAACTTTGGCCCGGGGTCGTGGGGACGACCCTATAGTCGTCGGACATGTCGGCGGCTGGCCAACCTGGACTCGGGGTCGTGGGGACGACCCTATAGTCGTCGGACAAGACGGCGGCTGGACATCTTTGGCCCGGGGTCGTGGGGACGACCCTATAGTCGTCGGACATGTCGGCGGCTGTCCAACTTTGGCCCGGTGTCGTGGGGACGACTCTATAGTCGTCGGAAATGTCGGCCGCTGGCCAACCTGGCCTCGCGGTCGTGGGGACGACCCTATTGTCGTCGGACATGACGGTGGCGGGCCAAACTAGTCTCGGGGTCGTGAGGACGACCCTATAGTCGTCGGACATGACGGTGGCGGGCCAGTCTAGTCCCCGGTCGTGGGGACGACCCTATAGTCGTCGGACATGTCGGCGGCTGGCCAACTTTGGCCCGTGGTCGTGGGGACGACCCTATAGTCGTCGGAAATGTCGGTGGCTGTCCAACTTTGGCCCAGGGGTCGTGGGGACGACCCTATAGTCGTCGGACAAGTCGGCGGCGGGCCTACCTAGTCCCGGGGTCGTGGGGACGACCCTATAGTCATCGGATAAGTCGGCAGCTTGCCAACTTTGGCCCGGGGTCGTGGGAACGACCCTATAGTTGTCGGACAAGTCGGCGGCGAGCCCACCTAGTCCGGGGGTCGTGGGGACGACCCTATAGTCGTCGGATATGTCGGCGGCTGGCCAACTTTGGCCCGTGGTCGTGGGGACGACCCTATAGTCGTCGGACAAGTCGGCGGCGGGCCAACCTAGTCCCGGGGTCGTGGGGACGACCCTATAATCGTCGGACAAGCCGGCGGCTGGCCAACTTTGGCCCGTGGTCGTGGGGACGACCCTATAGTCGTCGGACAAGTCGGCGGCCGTCCAACTTTGGCCCGGGGTCGTGGGAACGACCCTATAGTCGTCGGACATTTCGGCGGCTTGCCAACTTTGGCCCGGGGTCGTGGGGACGACCCTATAGGCGTCGGACAAGACGGCGGCTGGACATCTTAGGCCCGGTGTCGTGGGGACGACTCTATAGTCGTCGGACATGTCGGCGGCTGGCCAACTTTGGCCCGTGGTTGTGGGGACGACCCTATAGTCGTTGGACATGACGGTGGCGGGCCAATCTAGTCCCGGGGTCGTGGGGACGACCCTATAGTCGTCGGACATTTCGGCGGCTTGCCAACTTTGGCCCGGGGTCGTGGGGACGACCCTATAGGCGTCGGACAAGACGGCGGCTGGACATCTTAGGCCCGGTGTCGTGGGGACGACTCTATAGTCGTCGGACATGTCGGCAGCTGGCCAACCTAGACCCGTGGTCGTGGGGAGGACCCTATACTCGTCGGACAAGTCGGCGGCGTACCAACCTAGTCCGGGGGTCGTGGGGACGACCCTATAGTCGTCGGACATGACGGTGGCGGGCCAATCTAGTCCCGGGGTCCATGGGACGACCCTATAGTCGTCGGACATGTCGGCGGCTGGCCAACTTTGGCCCGTGGTCGTGCGGACGACCCTATAGTCGTCGGACAAGTCGGCGGCGAGCCAACCTAGTCCGGGGGTCGTGGGGACGACCCTATAGTCGTCGGACAAGTCGGCGGCGGGCAAATCTAGTCCCGGGGTCGTAGGGACGACCCTATAGTCGTCGGACATGTTGGCGGCTGGCCAACTTTGGCCTGGTGTCGTGGGGACGACTGTATAGTTGTCGGAAATGTCGGCGGCTGGCCAACCTGGACTCGGGGTCGTGGGGACGACCCTATAGTCGTCGGACAAGACGGCGGCTGGATATCTTTGGCCCGGGGTCGGGGGACGACCCTATAGTCGTCGGACATGTCGGCGTCTGGCCAACTTTGGCCCGGGGTCGGGGGGACGACTCTATAGTCGTCGGAAATGTCGGCGGCTGGCCAACCTGGACTCGGGGTCGTGGGGACGACCCTATAGTCGTCGGACAAGACGGCGGCTGGACATCTTTGGCCCGGGGTCGTGGGGACGACTCTATAGTCGTCGGACATGTCGGCGGCTGTCCAACTTTGGCCCGGTGTCGTGGGGACGACTCTATAGTCGTCGGAAATGTCGGCGGCTGGCCAACCTGGACCCGGGATCGTGACGACGACCCTATAGTCGTCGGAGAAGACGGCGGCTGGACATCTTTGGCCCGGGGTCGTGGGGACGACCCTATAGTCGTCGGACATGTTGGCGGCTTGTCAGCCTAGTCCCGGGGTCGTGGGTACGACCCTATAGTCGTCGGACAAGTCGGCGGCTGGCCAACCTAGACCCGGGGTCGTGGGGACGACCCTATAAACGTCGGACATGACGGTGGCGGGCCAATCTAGTCCCGGGGTCGTGGGGATGACCCTATAGTCGTCGGACATGTCGGCGGCTGTCCAACTTTGGCCCGGTGTCGTGGGGACGACTCTATAGTCGTCGGAAATGTCGGCGGCTGGCCAACCTGGACCCGGGATCGTGACGACGACCCTATAGTCGTCGGAGAAGACGGCGGCTGGACATCTTTGGCCCGGGGTCGTGGGGACGACCCTATAGTCGTCGGACATGTTGGCGGCTTGTCAGCCTAGTCCCGGGGTCGTGGGTACGACCCTATAGTCGTCGGACAAGTCGGCGGCTGGCCAACCTAGACCCGGGGTCGTGGGGACGACCCTATAAACGTCGGACATGACGGTGGCGGGCCAATCTAGTCCCGGGGTCGTGGGGATGACCCTATAGTCGTCGGACATGTCTGCGGCTGGCCAACTTTGGCCCGGTGTCGTAGGGACGACACTATAGTCGTCGGAAATGTCGGCGGCTGGCCAACCTGGACCCGGGGTCGTGGGGACGACCCTATATTCGTCGGACATGACGGTGGCGGGCCAATCGAGTCCCGGGGTCGTGGGGACGACCCTATAATCGTTGGACATGACGGTGGCGGGCCAATCTAGTCCCGGGGTCGTAGGGACGACCCTATAGTCGTCGGACATGTTGGCGATTGGCCAACATTGGCCCGGGGTCGTGGGGACGACCCTATAGTCGTCGGACATTTCGGCGGCTTGCGAACTTTGGCCCGGGGTCGTGGGGACGACCCTATAGTCGTCGGACATGTCGGCGGCTGGCCAACTTTGGCCCGTGGTTGTGGGGACGACCCTATAGTCGTTGGACATGACGGTGGCGGGCCAATCTAGTCCCGGGGTCGTGGGGACGACCCTATAGTCGTCGGACAAGACAGCGGCTGGACATCTTTGGCCCGGGGTCGTGGGGACGACCCTATAGTCGTCGGACATGTTGGCGGCTTGTCAGCCTAGTCCCAGGGTCGTGGGTACGACCCTATAGTCGTCGGACAAGTCGGCGGCGGGCCAACCTTGTCCCGAGGTCGTGGGGACGACCCTATAATCGTCGGACATGTCGGCGGCTGGCCAACTTTGGCCCGGTGTCGTGGGGACGACTCTATAGTCGTCGGACATGACGGTGGCGGGCCAATCTAGTCTCGCGGTCGTGGGGACGACCCTATAATCGTCGGACAAGTCGGCGGCTGGCCAACCTAGACCCGGGGTCGTGGGGACGACCCTATTGTCGTCGGACATGACGGTGGCGGGCCAATCTAGTCCCGGGGTCGTGGGGACGACCCTATAGTCGTCGAACAATTCGGCGGCGGGCCAAGCTTGTCCCGGGGTCGTGGGGACGACCCTATAATCGTCGGACATGACGGTGGCGGGCCAATCTAGTCCCGGGGTCGTGGGGATGACCCTATAGTCGTCGGACATGTCTGCGGCTGGCCAACTTTGGCCCGGTGTCGTAGGGACGACACTATAGTCGTCGGAAATGTCGGCGGCTGGCCAACCTGGACCCGGGGTCGTGGGGACGACCCTATTGTCGTCGGACATGACGGTGGCGGGCCAATCTAGTCTCAGGGTCGTGGGGACGACCCTATAGTCGTCGGACATGTCGGCGGCTGACCAACTTTGGCCCGGGGTCGTGGGGACGACTCTATAGTCGTCGGAAATGTCGGCGGCTAGCCAACCTGGACTCGGGGTCGTGGGGACGACCCAATAGTCGTCGAACATGTCGGCGGCTGGCCAACCTAGACCCGGGGTCGTGGGGACGACCATATAGTCATCGGACATGTCGGCGGCTGGCCACCTTTGGCCCGTGGTCGTGGGGCGACCCAATAGTCGTTGGACATGTCGGCGGCTGGCCAACTTTGGCTCGTGGTCGTGGGGACGATCCGATAGTCGTCGGACGTGACGGTGGCTAGCCAATCTAGTCCCAGGGTCGTGGGGACGACCAAATAGTCGTCGGACCTGTCGGCGGCTGGCCAACTTTGGCCCGTGGTCGTAGGGACGATCCGATAGTCGTTGGACATGACGGTGCCGGGCCAATCAAGTCCCGGGGTCGTAGGTACGACCCTATAGTCGTCGGACATGCCGGCGATTGGCCATTATTGGCCCGGGGTCGTGGGGACGACCCTATAGTCGTCGGACATGTCGGCGGCTGGCCAACCTAGACCCGGGGTCGTGGGGACGACCCTATTGTCGTCGGACATGGCGGTGGCGGGCCAATCTAGTCCCGTGGTCGTGGGGACGACCCTATAGTCTTCGGACATGACGGTAGCGGGCCAATCTAGACCCGAGGTCCTGGGGACGACCCTATAGTAGTCGGACATGTCGGCGGCTGTCCAACTTTGGCCCGGTGTCGTGGGGACGACTCTATAGTCGTCGGATATGTCGGCGGCTGGCCAACCCAGACCCGGGGTCGTGGGGACGACCTTATAGTCTTCGGACATGACGGTGGCGGGCCAATCTAGTCCCGGGGTCCGTGGGACGACCCTATAGTCGTCGGACATGACGGTGGCGGGCCAATCTAGTCTCGCGGTCGTGGGGACGACCCTATAATCGTCGGACATGACGGTGGCGGGCCAATCTAGTCCGGGGTCGTAGGGACGACCCTATAGTCGTCGGACATGTCGGCGATTGGCCAACATTGGCCCGGGGTCGTGGGGACGACCCTATAATCGTCGGACATGTCGGCGGCTGGCCAACTTTGGCCCGGTGTCGTGGGGACGACTCTATAGTCGTCGGAAATGTCGGCGGCTGGCCAACCTGGACCCGGGGTCGTGGGGACGACCCTATAGTTGTTGGACATGACGGTGGCGGGCTAATCTTGTCCCTGGGTCGTAGGGACGACCCTATAGTCGTTGTACATGTCGGCGATTGGCCAACATTGGCCCGGGGTCGTGGGGACGACCCTATAGTCGTCGGACATGTCGGCGGCTGGCCAACTTTGGCGCGTGGTCGTGGGGACGATCCGATTGTCGTCGGACATGTCGGCGGCTGGCCAACTTTGGCCCGTGGTCGTGGGGACGATCCAATAGTCGTCGGACATGTCGGCGGCTGGCCATCTTTGGCGCGTGGTCGTGGGGACGATCCGATGGTCGTCGGACATGTCGGCGGCTGGCCAACCTAGACCCGGGGTCGTGGGGACGACCCTATTGTCGTCGGACATGGCGGTGGCGGGCCAATCTAGTCCCGTGGTCGTGGGGACGACCCTATAGTCTTCGGACATGACGGTAGCGGGCCAATCTAGTCCCGAGGTCCTGGGGACGACCCTATAGTAGTCGGACATGTCGGCGGCTGTCCAACTTTGGCCCGGTGTCGTGGGGACGACTCTATAGTCGTCGGACATGTCGGCGGCTGGCCAACCTAGTCCGGGGTCGTAGGGACGACCCTATAGTCGTCGGACATGTCGGCGATTGGCCAACATTGGCCCGGGGTCGTGGCGACGACCCTATAGTCGTCGGACATGTCGGCGGCTGGCCAACCTAGTCCCCAGGTCGTGGGGACGACCCTATAGTCGTCGGAATTGTCGGGGGCGGGCCAATCTATTCCCGGGGTCGTTTGGACGACACTATAATCGTCGGACATGTCGGCGGCTGGCCAACTTTGGCCCGGGGTCGTTTGGACGACACTATAATCGTCGGACATGTCGCCGGCTGGCCAACTTTGGCCCGTGGTCGTGGGGACGACCCTATAGTCGTCGGACAAGTCGGCGGCTGGCCATCTTTGGCCCAGGGTTGTGGGGACGACCCTATAGTCGCCGGACATGTTGGCGGCAGGTCAACCTAGTCCCGGGGTCGTGGGGACGACCCTATAATCGTCGGAGGTGTCGGCGGCTGGCCAACTTTGGCCCGGTGTCGTGGGGACGACTCTATAGTCGTCGGAAATGTCGGCGGCTGGCCAACCTGGACCCGGGGTCGTGGGGACGACCCTATTGTCGTCGGACATGACGGTGGCGGGCCAATCTAGTCTCGCGGTCGTGGGGACGACCCTATAATCGTCGGACATGACGGTGGCGGGCCAATCTAGTCCCGGGGTCGTGGGGACGACCCTATAGTCGTCGGACATGTCGGCGGCTGGCCAACTTTGGCCCGGTGTCGTGGGGACGACCCTATAGTCGTCGGACATTTCGGCGGCATGCCAACTTTGGCCCGTGGTCGTGGGGACGACCCTATAGTTGTTGGACATGACGGTGGCGGGCTAATCTAGTCGCTGGGTCGTGGCGACGACCCTATAGTCGTCGGACATGTCGGCGGCTGGCCAACCTAGTCCCCAGGTCGTGGGGACGACCCTATAGTCGTCGGAATTGTCGGGGGCGGGCCAATCTATTCCCGGGGTCGTTTGGACGACACTATAATCGTCGGACATGTCGGCGGCTGGCCAACTTTGGCCCGGGGTCGTTTGGACGACACTATAATCGTCGGACATGTCGCCGGCTGGCCAACTTTGGCCCGTGGTCGTGGGGACGACCCTATAGTCGTCGGACAAGTCGGCGGCTGGCCATCTTTGGCCCAGGGTTGTGGGGACGACCCTATAGTCGCCGGACATGTTGGCGGCAGGTCAACCTAGTCCCGGGGTCGTGGGGACGACCCTATAATCGTCGGAGGTGTCGGCGGCTGGCCAACTTTGGCCCGGTGTCGTGGGGACGACTCTATAGTCGTCGGAAATGTCGGCGGCTGGCCAACCTGGACCCGGGGTCGTGGGGACGACCCTATTGTCGTCGGACATGACGGTGGCGGGCCAATCTAGTCTCGCGGTCGTGGGGACGACCCTATAATCGTCGGACATGACGGTGGCGGGCCAATCTAGTCCCGGGGTCGTGGGGACGACCCTATAGTCGTCGGACATGTCGGCGGCTGGCCAACTTTGGCCCGGTGTCGTGGGGACGACCCTATAGTCGTCGGACATTTCGGCGGCATGCCAACTTTGGCCCGTGGTCGTGGGGACGACCCTATAGTCGTCGGACATGTTGGCGATTGGCCAACATTTCCCCGGGGTCGTCGGGACGACCCTGTAGTCGTCGGACATGTCGCCGGCTGGCCAACTTTGGCCCGTGGTCGTGGGGACGACCCTATAGTCCTCGGACAAGTCGGCGGCTGGCCATCTTTGGCCCAGGGTTGTGGGGACGACCCTATAGTCGCCGGACATGTTGGCGGCAGGTCAACCTAGTCCCGGGGTCGTGGGGACGACCCTATAATCGTCGGAGGTGTCGGCGGTTGGCCAACTTTGGCCCGTGGTCGTGGGGACGACCCTATAGTCCTCGGACAAGTCGGCGGCTGGCCAACTTTGGCCCAGGGTTGTGGGGACGACCCTATAGTCGACGGACATGACGGTGGCGGGCCAATCTAGTCCCGGGGTCGTGGGGACGACCCTATAGTCGTCGGACATGTCGGCGGCTGGCCAACTTTGGCCCGTGGTCGTGGGGACGACCCTATAGTCGTCGGAAATGTCGGCGGCGGGCCAACATTGACCCGGGGTCGTGGGGACGACTCTATAGCCGTCGGACATGTTGGCGATTGGCCAACATTGGCCCGGGGTCGTCGGGACGACCCTATAGTCGTCGGACATGTCGGCGGCTGGCCAACCTTGGCCTGGTGTCGTGGGGACGACTGTATAGTTGTCGGACATTTCGGCGGCAGGCCAACTTTGGCCCCTGGTCATGGGGACGACCCTATAATCGTCGGACATGTCGGCAGCTGGCCACCCTAGTCCCGGGGTCGTAGGGACGACCCTATAGTCGTCGGACATGTTGGCGATTGGCCAACATTGGCCCGGGGTCGTCGGGACGACCCTATAGTCGTCGGACATGTCGGCGGCTGGCCAACCTTGTCCCGGGGTCGTGGGGACGACCCTATAGTCGTCGGACAAGTCGGCGGCTGGCCAACTTTGGCCCGTGGTCGTGGGGAAGACCCTATGGTCGTCGGACTTGACGGTGGCGGGCCAATCTAGTTTCGGGATCGTGTGGACGACCCCATAGTCGTCGGACATGACGGTGGCGGGCCAATCTAGTCCCGGGGTCGTGGGGACGATCCCATAGTCGTTGGACATGACGGTGGCGGGCCAGTCTAGTCCCGGGTCGTGGGCACGACCCTATAGTCGTCGGACATGACAGTGGCGGCCAATCTAGGCCCGGGTCGTGGGGACGACCCTGTAGTCGTCGGACATGTCGCCGGCTGGCCAACTTTGGCCCGTGGTCGTGGGGACGACCCTATAGTCGGCGGACATGACGGCGATTGGCCAACACTGGCCCGGGGTCATGGGGACGACCCTATAATCGTCGGACATGTCGGCGGCTGGCCAACTTTGGCCCGTGGTCGTGGGGACGGCCCAATAGTCGTCGGACATGACGGTAGCTGGCCAATCTAGTCCGGGGGTCGTGGGGACGACACTATAGTCGTCGGACATGTCGGCGGCTGGCCAACTTTGGCCTGTGGTCGTGGGGACGACCCTATAGTCGTCGGACATGACGGCGGCGGGCCAATCTATTCTCGGGGTCGTGGGGACGACCCTATAGTCGTCGGACATGTCGGCGGCTGGCCAACTTTGGCCTGTGGTCGTGGGGACGACCCTATAGTCGTCGGACATGACGGTGGCCGGCCAATCTAGTCCCGGGGTCGTGGGGACGACCCTATAGTCGTCGGACATGTCGCCGGCGGGCCAACTTAGGCCCAGGATCGTGGGGACGACCCTATAGTCGTCGGATATGTCGGCGGTTGGCCAACCTAGTCCGGGGTCGTGGGGACGACCCTATAGTCGTCGGACAAGTCGGCGGCTGGCCAACTTTGGCCCGTGGTCGTGGGGAAGACCCTATGGTCGTCGGACTTGACGGTGGCGGGCCAATCTAGTTTCGGGATCGTGTGGACGACCCCATAGTCGTCGGACATGACGGTGGCGGGCCAATCTAGTCCCGGGGTCGTGGGGACGATCCCATAGTCGTTGGACATGACGGTGGCGGGCCAGTCTAGTCCCGGGTCGTGGGCACGACCCTATAGTCGTCGGACATGACAGTGGCGGCCAATCTAGGCCCGGGTCGTGGGGACGACCCTGTAGTCGTCGGACATGTCGCCGGCTGGCCAACTTTGGCCCGTGGTCGTGGGGACGACCCTATAGTCGGCGGACATGACGGCGATTGGCCAACACTGGCCCGGGGTCATGGGGACGACCCTATAATCGTCGGACATGTCGGCGGCTGGCCAACTTTGGCCCGTGGTCGTGGGGACGGCCCAATAGTCGTCGGACATGACGGTAGCTGGCCAATCTAGTCCGGGGGTCGTGGGGACGACACTATAGTCGTCGGACATGTCGGCGGCTGGCCAACTTTGGCCTGTGGTCGTGGGGACGACCCTATAGTCGTCGGACATGACGGCGGCGGGCCAATCTATTCTCGGGGTCGTGGGGACGACCCTATAGTCGTCGGACATGTCGGCGGCTGGCCAACTTTGGCCTGTGGTCGTGGGGACGACCCTATAGTCGTCGGACATGACGGTGGCCGGCCAATCTAGTCCCGGGGTCGTGAGAACGACCCTATAGTCGTCGGACAAGACGGCGGCGGGCCAACCTAGCCCCGGGGTCGTGGGGACCACCCTATTGTCGTCGGACATGACGGTGGCGGGCCAATCTAGTCCTGGGGTCGTGGGGACGACCCTATAGTCGTCGGACATGTCGCCGGCGGGCCAACTTAGGCCCAGGATCGTGGGGACGACCCTATAGTCGTCGGATATGTCGGCGGTTGGCCAACCTAGTCCGGGGGTCGTGGGGAGGACCGTGTAGTCGCCGGACAATTCCGCGGCCGGCCAACTTTGGCCCGGGGTCGTGGGGCCGACCCTATAGTCGTCGGACATGTCGGCGGCTGGCCAACCTAGTCCGGGGTCGTGGGGACGACCCTATAGTCGTCGGACATGTCGGCGGCTGGCCAACATTGGCCCGTGGTCGTGGGGACGACTGTTTTGTCGTCGGACATGTCGGCGGCTGGCCAACCTAGTCCCGAGGTCGTGGGGACGACCCTATAGTCGTCGGACATGTCGGCGGAGGGCCAGTCTATTCCCGGGGTCGTGGGGACGACCCTATTGTCGTCGGACATGACCGTGGCGGGCCAATCTAGTCCCGGGGTCGTAGGGATGACCCTATAGTCGTCGGACAAGTCGGCGGCGGGCCAATCTAGTCCCGGGGTCGTGGGGACGACCCTATTGTCGTCGGACATGTCGGCGGCTGGCCAACTTTGGCCCGTGGTCGTGGGGACGACTCAATAGTCGCCGGACATGTCGGCGGCTGGCCAACTTTGGCCCGTGGTCGTGGGGACGACCCTATAGTCCTCGGACAAGTCGGCGGCTGGCCAACTTTGGCCCAGGGTTGTGGGGACGACCCTATAGTCGACGGACATGACGGTGGCGGGCCAATCTAGTCCCGGGGTCGTGGGGACGACCCTATAGTCGTCGGACATATCGGCGGCTGGCCAATTTAGTCCCGGGGTCGTGGGGACGAACCTATAGTCGTCGGACAAGTCGGCGGCTGGCCAACTTTGGCCCGTGGTCGTGGGGACGACTGTTTAGTCGTCGGACATGTCGGTGGCTGGCCAATCTAGACCCAGGGTCGTGGGGACGACCCTATAGTCGTCGGACATGACGGCGGCGGGCCAATCTATTCTCGGGGTCGTGAGGACGACCCTATAGTCGTCGGACATGTCGGCGGGCCAACTTTGGCTTGTGGTCGTGGGGACCACCCTATTGTCGTCGGACATGACGGTGGCGGGCCAATCTAGTCCTGGGGTCGTGGGGACGACCCCATAGTCGTCGGACAAGTCGGCGGCTGGCCAACTTTGGCCCGAGGTCGTGGGGACGACCCAATAGTCGTCGGACATGTCGGCGGCTGGCCAACTTTGGCCCGTGGTCGTGGGGACGACCCTATAGTCGTCGGACATGTCGGCGGCTGGCCAACCTAGTCCCGAGGTCGTGGGGGCGACCCTATAGTCGTCGGACATGACGGTGGCCGGCCAATCTAGTCCCGGGGTCGTGAGAACGACCCTATAGTCGTCGGACAAGACGGCGGCGGGCCAACTTTGGCCCGGGGTTGTGGGGACGACCCTATAGTCATCGGACATGTCGGCGGCTGGCCAACCTAGTCCCGAGGTCGTGGGGGCGACCCTATAGTCGTCGGACATGACGGTGGCCGGCCAATCTAGTCCCGGGGTCGTGAGAACGACCCTATAGTCGTCGGACAAGACGGCGGCGGGCCAACCTAGCCCCGGGGTCGTGGGGACGACCATATAGTCGTCGGACATGTCGGCGGCTGGCCAATTTAGTCCCGGGGTCGTGGGGACGAACCTATAGTCGTCGGACAAGTCGGCGGCGGGCCAACCTAGTCCCGAGGTCGTGGGGACGACCCTATAGTCGTCGGACATGACGGTGGCGGGCCAATCTAGTCCCGGGGTCGTGGGGACGACCCTATAGTCGTCGGACATATCGGCGGCTGGCCAAATTAGTCCCGGGGTCGTGGGGACGAACCTATAGTCGTCGGACAAGTCGGCGGCTGGCCAACTTTGGCCCGTGGTCGTGGGGACGACTGTTTAGACGTCGGACATGTCGGCGGCTGGCCAATCTAGACCCAGGGTCGTGGGGACGACCCTATAGTCGTCGGACATGACGGCGGCGGGCCAATCTATTCTCGGGGTCGTGAGGACGACCCTATAGTCGTCGGACATGTCGGCAGCTGGCCAACGTTGGCCTGTGGTCGTGGGGACCACCCTATTGTCGTCGGACATGACGGTGGCGGGCCAATCTAGTCCTGGGGTCGTGGGGACGACCCTATAGTGGTCGGACAAGTCGGCAGCGGGCCAACCTGGACCCGGGGTCGTGGGGACGACCCTATTGTCGTCGGACATGACGGTGGCGGGCCAATCTAGTCCCGGGGTCGTGGGGACGACTCTATAGTCGTCGGACATGTCGGCGGCTGGCCAACCTAGACCCGGGGTCGTGAGGACGACCCTATAGTCGTCGGACATGACGGTGGCGGGCCAGTCTAGTCCCGGGGTCGTGGGGACGACCGTATAGTCGTCGGACAAGACGGCGGCTGGATATCTTTGGCCCGGGGTCGTGGGGACGACTCTATAGTCGTCGGACATGACGGTGGCGAGCCAACCGAGTCCCGGGGTCGTAGGGGCGACCCTATAGTCGTCGGACATGTCGCCGGCTGGCCAAC
Organism: Andrena praecox; assembly: GCA_963932275.1. Classification (NCBI taxonomy): domain Eukaryota; kingdom Metazoa; phylum Arthropoda; class Insecta; order Hymenoptera; family Andrenidae; genus Andrena; species Andrena praecox. The sequence continues at coordinate 35,902 of CAWVQO010000190.1, forward strand.
TTTGGCCCGGTGTCGTGGGGACGACCCTATAGTCGTCGGACATGTCGGCGGCTGGCCAACTTTGGCCCGTGGTCGTGAAGACGACCCTATAGTCGTCGGACAAGACGGTGGCGGGCCAATCTAGTCCCGGGGTCGTGGGGACGACCGTATAGTCGTCGGACATGACGGTGGCGGGCCAATCTAGTCCCGGGGTCGTGGGGACGACCGTATAGTCGTCGGACATGACGGTGGCGGGCCAATCTAGTCCCGGGGTCGTGGGGACGACCGTATAGTCGTCGGACAAGACGGCGGCTGGCCAACTTTGGCCCGTGGTCGTGGGGACGACCCTATATTCGTCGGACATGACGGTGGCGAGCCAACCTAGTCCCGGGGTCGTGGGGACGACCCTATAGTCGTCGGACATGTCGGCGGCTGGCCAACTTTGGCCCGTGGTCGTGGGGAGGACCCTATACTCGTCGGACAAGTCGGCGGCGAGCGAACCTAGTCCGGGGGTCGTGGGGACGACCCTATAGTCGTCGGACAAGTCGGCGGCGGGCCAACCTAGTCCCGGGGTCGTAGGGACGACCCTATAGTCGTCGGACATGTCGCCGGCTGGCCAACTTTGGCCCGTGGTCGTGGGGACGACCCTATAGTCGTCGGACATGTCGGCGGCTGGCCAACTTTGACCCGGGGACGTGGGGACGACCCTATAGTCTTCGGACAAGTCGACGGCTGGCCAAATTTGGCCCGTGGTCGTGGGGACGACCCTATAGGCGTCGGACATGACGGTGTCGGGCCAATCTAGTCCCGGGGTCGTGGGGACGACCCTATAGTCGTCGGACATGTCGGCGGCTGGCCAGCTTTGGCCCGTGGTCGTGGGGACGACCCTATAGTCGTCAGACATGACGGTGGCGTGCCAACCTAGTCCCGGGGTCGTGGGGACGACCCTATAGTTCTCGGACATGACGGTGGCGGGCCAATCTAGTCCTGGGGTCGTGGGGACGACCCCCATAGTCGTCGGACAAGTCGGCGGCTGGCCAACTTTGGCCCGGGGTCGTGGGGACGACCCAATAGTCGTCGGACATGTCGGCGGCTGGCCAACCTTGGCCCGTGGTCGTGGGGACGATCCGATAGTCGTCGGACATGACGGTGGCGGGCCTATCTAGTCCCGGGGTCGTAGGGACGACCCTGTAGTCGTCCGACATGTCGGCGATTGGCCAACATTGGCCCGGGGTCGTGGGGACGACTCTATAGTCGTCGGACATGTCGGCTGCAGGCCACCCTTGTGCCGGGGTCGTGAGGACGACCCTATAGTCGTCGGACATGACGGCGATTGGCCAACACTGGCCCGGGGTCGTGGGCACGACCCTATAGTCGTCGGACATGACGGTGGCGGGCCAATCTAGTCCCGGGGTCGTGGGGACGACCCTATAGTCGTCGGACATGTCGGCGGCTGGCCAACTTTGGCCCGGGGTCGTGGGGACGACCCTATAGTCGTCGCACAAGTCAGCGGCTGGCCAACATTGGCCCGTGGTCGTGAGGACGTCCATATAGTCGTCGGACATGACGGTGGCGGGCCACTCTAGTCCCGGGTCGTGGGGATGACCCTATAGTCGTCGGACAAATCGGCAGCTTGCCAACTTTGGCCCGGAGTCGTGGGGACGACCCTACAGTCGTCGGTCAAGTCAGCGGCGAGCCAATCTAGTCCCGCGGTCGTGGGGACCACCCTATAGTCGCCGGACATGTCGGCGGCGAGCCAACCTAGTCCGGGGTCGTGGGGGCGACCCAACAGTCGTCGGACAAGTCAGCGGCGGGCCAACCTTGTACCGGGGTCGTGGGGACGACCCTATTGTCGTCGGACAAGTCGGCAGCTTGCCAACTTTGGCCCGGAGTCGTGGGGACGACCCTACAGTCGTCGGACAAGTAGGCGGCGAGCCAATCTAGAACCGCGGTCGTGGGGACGACCCTATAGTCGTCGCACAAGTCAGCGGCTGGCCAACATTGGCCCGTGGTCGTGGGGACGTCCATATAGTCGTCGGACATGACGGTGGCGGGCCACTCTAGTCCCGGGTCGTGGGGACGACCCTATAGTCGTCGGACATGTCGGCGGCAGGCCAACTTTGGCCCGTGGTCGTGGGGACGACCCTATAGTCGTCGGAAATGACGGTGGCGGGCCAATCTATTCCCGGGGTCGTGGGGACGACCCTACAGTCGTCGGACAAGTCGGCGGCGAGCCAATCTAGTCCCGCAGTCGTGGGGACGACCCGAAAGTCGTCGGACAAGTCAGCGGCTGGCCAACATTGGCCAGTGATCGTGGGGACGGCCCTGTAGTCGTCGGATATGTCGGCGGCTGGCCAACTTTGGCCCGTGGTCGTGGGGACGACACTATAGTCGTCGGAAATGACGGTGGCGGGCCAATCTATTCCCGGGGTCGTGGGGATGACCCTATAGTCGTCGGACATATCAGCGGCTGGCCAACGTTGACCCGTGGTCGTGGGGACGACCCTATTGTCGTCGGAAATGACGGTGGCGGGCCAATCTATTCCCGGGGTCGTGGGGACGACCCTATAGTCGTCGGACAAGTCGGCAACTTGCCAACTTTGGCACGGAGTCGTGGGGACGACCCTACAGTCGTCGGACAAGTCGGCGGCGAGCCAATCTAGTCCCGTGGTCGTGGGGGCGACCCTATAGTCGTCGGACAAGTCAGCGGCTGGCCAACATTGGACCGTGGTCGTGGGGACGACCCTATAGTCGTCGGATATGTCGGCGGCTGGCCAACTTTGGCCCGTGGTCGTGGGGACGACCCTATAGTCGTCGGACAAGTCAGCGGCTGGCCAACACTGGCCCGTGGTCGTGGGGAAGACCCTATAGTCGTCGGAGAAGTCAGCGGCTGGCCAACTTTGGCCCGTGGTCGTGGGGACGACCCTATAGTCGTCGGACATAACGGTGGCGGGCCAACTTTGGCCCGTGGTCGTGAAGACGACCCTATAGTCGTCGGACAAGACGGTTGCGGGCCAATCTAGTCCCGGGGTCGTGGGGACGCCCCTATAGTCGTCGGACAAGTCGGCGTCGAGCCAACCTACTCCGGGGGTCGTGGGGACGAACCTATAGTCGTCGGACATGTCGGCGGCGAGCCAACCTAGTCCCGGGGTCGTGGGGACGACCCTATAGTGGTCGGACAAGTCGGCGGCGGGCCAACCTAGTCCCGGGGACGTGGGGACGACCCTATAATCCTCGGACATGTCGGCGGCTGGCCAACCTAGACCCGGGGTCGTGGGGACGACCCTATTGTCGTCGGACATGACGGTGACGGGCCAATCTATTCCCAGGGTCGTACGGACGACCCTATAGTCGTCGGACATGTTGGCGATTGGCCAACATTGGCCCGGGGTCGTGGGGACGACTCTATAGTCTTCGGACATGTTGGCGGCTTGTCAGCCTAGATCCGGGGTCGTGGGTACGACCCTATAGCCGTCGGACAAGTCGGCGGCGGGCCAACCTTGTCCCGGGGTCGTGGAGACGACCCTATAGTCGTCGGACATGACGGTGGCGGGCCAATCTAGTCCCGGGGTCATGGGGACGACCCTATAGTCGTCGGACAAGACGGCGGCTGGACATCCTTGGCTCGCGGTCGTGGGGACGACCCTATAGTCGTCGGACATTTCGGCGGCTTGTCAACCTAGTCCCGGGGTCGTGGGGACGACCCTATAGTCGTTGGACATGACGGTGGCGGGCCAATATAGTCCCGGCGTCGTGGGTACGAACCTATAGTCGGCGGACAAGTCGGCGGCGGGCCAACCTTGTCCCGGGGTCGTGGGGACGACCGTATAGTCGTCGGACATGACGGTGGCGGGCCAATCTAGTCCCGGGGTCGTGGGGACGACCCTATAGTCGTCGGACAAGACGGCGGCTGGACATCCTTGGCTCGCGGTCGTGGGGACGACCCTATAGTCGTCGGACATTTCGGCGGCTGGTCAACCTAGTCCCGGGGTCGTGGGGACGACCCTATAGTCGTTGGACATGACGGTGGCGGGCCAATCTAGTCCCGGGGTCGTGGGTACGAACCTATAGTCGTCGGACAAGTCGGCGGCGGGCCAACCTTGTCCCGGGGTCGTGGGGACGACCGTATAGTCGTCGGACATGACGGTGGCGGGCCAATCTAGTCCCGGGGTCGTGGGGACGACCCTATAGTCGTCGGACAAGACGGCGGCTGGACATCTTTGGCCCGCGGTCGTGGGGACGACCCTATAGTCGTCGGACATTTCGGCGGCTTGCCAACTTTGGCCCGGGGTCGTGGGGACGACCCTATAGTCGTCGGACATGTCGGCGGCTGGCTAACTTTGGCCCGCGGTCGTGGGGACGACCCAATAGTCGTTGGACATGTCGGCGGCTGGCCATCTTTGGGCCGTGGTCGTGGAGACGACCCTATAGTCGTCGGATATGTCGGCGGCTTGCCAAATTTGCCCGGGGTCGTGGGGACGACCCTATAGTCGTCGGACTTGACGGTGGCGGGCCAATCTAGTCCCGGGGTCGTAGGGACGACCCTATAGTCGTCGGACATGTCGGCGATTGGCCAACATTGGCCCGGGGTCGTGGGGACGACCCTATAGTCGACGGACATGTCGGCGGCTGGCCAACTTTGGCCCGTGGTCGTGGAGACGATCCTATAGTCGTCGGACTTGACGGTGGCGGGCCAATCTAGTCGCGGGGTTGTGGGGACGACCCTATAGTCGTCGGACATTTCGGCGGCTTGCCAACTTTGGCCCGGGGTCGTGGGGACGACCCTATAATTGTCGGACATGACGGCGGCTGGCCGACCTAGTCCCGAGGTCGTGGGGACGACCGTATAGTCGTCGGATATGTTGGCGGCTTGTCAACCTAGTCCCGGGGTCGTGGGGACGACCCTATAGTCGTTGGACATGACGGTGGCCGGCCAATCTAGTGCCGGGGTCGTAGGGACGACCCTATAGTCGTCGGACATGTTGGCGATTGGCCAACATTGGCCCGGGGTCGTCGGGACGACCCTATAGTCGTCGGACTTGACGGTGGCGGGCCAATCTAGTCCCGGGGTCGTGGGGACGACCCAATAGTCGTTGGACATTACGGCGGCTGGCCAACTTTGGCCCATGGTCGTGGGGACGACCCTATAATCGTTGGACATGACGGTGGCGGGCCAATCTAGTCTAGGGGTCGTAGGGACGACCCTATAGTCGTCGGACATGTCGGCGATTGGCCAACATTGGCCCGGGGTCGTGGGGACGACCCTACAGTCGTCGGACATTTCGGCGGCTTGCCAACTTTGGCCCGGGGTCGTGGGGACGACCCTATAGTCGTTGGACATGACGGTGGCGGGCCAACCTAGTCCCGGGGTCGTAGGGACGACCCTATAGTCGTCGGACATGTCGGCGATCGGCCAACATTGGCCCGGGGTCGTGGGGACGACCCTACAGTCGTCGGACATTTCGGCGGTTGCCAACTTTGGCCCGGGGTCGTGGGGACGACCCTATAGTTGTCGGACATGACGGCGGCTGGCCGACCTAGTCCCGAGGTCGTGGGGACGACCGTATAGTCGTCGGATATGTTGGCGGCTTGTCAACCTAGTCCCGGGGTCGTGGGGAAGACCCTATAGTCGTTGGACATGACGGTGGCCGGCCAATCTAGTGCCGGGGTCGTAGGGATGACCCTATAGTCGTCGGACATGTTGGCGATTGGCCAACATTGGCCCGGGGTCGTCGGGACGACCCTATAGTCGTCGGACATGTTGGCGGCTTGTCAGCCTAGTCCCGGGGTCGTGGGGGCGACCGTATAGTCGTCGGATATGTTGGCGGCTTGTCAACCTAGTCCCGGGGTCGTGGGGACGACCCTATAGTCGTTGAACATTACGGTGGCGGGCCAATCTAGTCCCGGGGTCGTAGGGACGACCCTATAGTCGTCGGACAAGTCGGCGGCGGGCCAACCTTGTCCCGGGGTCATGGGGACGACCGTATAGTCGTCGGACATGACGGTGGCGGGCCAATCTAGTCCCGGGGTCGTGGGGACGACCCTATAGTCGTCGGACATGTCGGCGGCTGGCTAACTTTGGCCCGTGGTCGTGGGGACGACCCAATAGTCGTTGGACATGTCGGCGGCTGGCCAACTTTGGGCCGTGGTCGTGGAGACGATCCTATAGTCGTCGGACTTGACGGTGGCGGGCCAATCTAGTCCCGGGGTTGTGGGGACGACCCTATACTTGTCGGATATGTCGGCGGCTTGCCAAATTTGCCCGGGGTCGTGGGGACGACCCTATAGTCGTCGGACTTGACGGTGGCGGGCCAATCTAGTCCCGGGGTCGTGGGGACGACCCAATAGTCGTTGGACATTACGGAGGCTGGCCAACTTTGGCCCGGGGTCGTGGGGACGACCCTATAGTCGTCCGACATGTTGGCGGCTTGTCAACCTAGTCCCGGGGTCGTGGGGACGACCCTATAGTCGTTGGACATGACGGTGGCGGGCCAATATAGTCCCGGGGTCGTGGGTACGAACCTATAGTCGTCGGACAAGTCGGCGGCAGGCCAACCTTGTCCCGGGGTCGTGGGGACGACCGTATAGTCGTCGGACATGACGGTGGCGGGCCAATCTAGTCCCGGGGTCGTGGGGACGACCCTATAGTCGTCGGACAAAACGGCGGCTGGACATCCTTAGCTCGCGGTCGTGGGGACGACCCTATAGTCGTCGGACATTTCGGCGGCTGGTCAACCTAGTCCCGGGGTCGTGGGGACGACCCGCTAGTCGTTGGACATGACGGTGGCGGGCCAATCTAGTCCCGGGGTTGTGGGTACGAACCTATAGTCGTCGGACAAGTCGGCGGCGGGCCAACCTTGTCCCGGGGTCGTGGGGACGACCGTATAGTCGTCGGACATGACGGTGGCGGGCCAATCTAGTCCCGGGGTCGTGGGGACGACCCTATAGTCGTCGGACAAGACGGCGGCTGGACATCTTTGGCCCGCGGTCGTGGGGACGACCCTATAGTCGTCGGACATTTCGGCGGCTTGCCAACTTTGGCCCGGGGTCGTGGGGACGACCCTATAGTCGTCGGACATGTCGGCGGCTGGCTAACTTTGGCCCGCGGTCGTGGGGACGACCCAATAGTCGTTGGACATGTCGGCGGCTGGCCATCTTTGGGCCGTTGTCGTGGAGACGATCCTATAGTCGTCGGACTTGACGGTGGCGGGCCAATCTAGTCCCGGGGTTGTGGGGACGACCCTATAGTCGTCGGATATGTCGGCGGCTTGCCAAATTTGCCCGGGGTCGTGGGGACGACCCTATAGTCGTCGGACTTGACGGTGGCGGCCCAATCTAGTCCCGGGGTCGTGGGGACGACCCTATAGTCGTCGGACATTTCGGCGGCTGGCCGACCTAGTCCCGAGGTCGTGGGGACGACCGTATAGTCGTCGGATATGTTGGCGGCTTGTCAACCTAGTCCCGGGGTCGTGGGGACGACCCTATAGTCGTTGGACATTACGGCGGCTGGGCAACTTTGGCCCATGGTCGTGGGGACGACCCTATAGTCGTTGGACATGACGGTGGCGGGCCAATCTAGTCCCGGGGTCGTGGGTACGAACCTATAGTCGTCGGACAAGTCGGCGGCGGGCCAACCTTGTCCCGGGGTCGTGGGGACGACCGTATAGTCGTCGGACATGACGGTGGCGGGCCAATCTAGTCCCGGGGTCGTGGGGACGACCCTATAGTCGTCGGACAAGACGGCGGCTGGACATCTTTGGCCCGCGGTCGTGGGGACGACCCTATAGTCGTCGGACATTTCGGCGGCTTGCCAACTTTGGCCCGGGGTCGTGGGGACGACCCTATAGTCGTCGGACATGTCGGCGGCTGGCTAACTTTGGCCCGCGGTCGTGGGGACGACCCAATAGTCGTTGGACATGTCGGCGGCTGGCCATCTTTGGGCCGTTGTCGTGGAGACGATCCTATAGTCGTCGGACTTGACGGTGGCGGGCCAATCTAGTCCCGGGGTTGTGGGGACGACCCTATAGTCGTCGGATATGTCGGCGGCTTGCCAAATTTGCCCGGGGTCGTGGGGACGACCCTATAGTCGTCGGACTTGACGGTGGCGGGCCAATCTAGTCCCGGGGTCGTGGGGACGACCCTATAGTCGTCGGACATTTCGGCGGCTTGCCGACCTAGTCCCGAGGTCGTGGGGACGACCGTATAGTCGTCGGATATGTTGGCGGCTTGTCAACCTAGTCCCGGGGTCGTGGGGACGACCCTATAGTCGTTGGACATTACGGCGGCTGGGCAACTTTGGCCCATGGTCGTGGGGACGACCCTATAGTCGTTGGACATGACGGTGGCGGGCCAATCTAGTCCCGGGGTCGTAGGGACGACCCTATAGTCGACGGACATGTCGGCGGCTGGCCAACTTTGGCCCGTGGTCGTGGAGACGATCCTATAGTCGTCGGACTTGACGGTGGCGGGCCAATCTAGTCCCGGGGTTGTGGGGACGACCCTATAGTCGTCGGACATGTCGGCGGCTGGCTAACTTTGGCCCGCGGTCGTGGGGACGACCCAATAGTCGTTGGACATTACGGCGGCTGGGCAACTTTGGCCCATGGTCGTGGGGACGACCCTATAGTCGTTGGACATGACGGTGGCGGGCCAATCTAGTCCCGGGGTCGTAGGGACGACCCTATAGTCGACGGACATGTCGGCGGCTGGCCAACTTTGGCCCGTGGTCGTGGAGACGATCCTATAGTCGTCGGACTTGACGGTGGCGGGCCAATCTAGTCCCGGGGTTGTGGGGACGACCCTATAGTCGTCGGACATTTCGGCGGCTTGCCAACTTTGGCCCGGGGTCGTGGGGACGACCCTATAGTTGTCGGACATGACGGCGGCTGGCCGACCTAGTCCCGAGGTCGTGGGGACGACCGTACAGTCGTCGGATATGTTGGCGGCTTGTCAACCTAGTCCCGGGGTCGTGGGGACGACCCTATAGTCGTTGGACATGACGGTGGCCGGCCAATCTAGTCCCGGGGTCGTAGGGACGACCCTATAGTCGTCGGACAAGTCGGCGGCGGGCCAACCTTGTCCCGGGGTCATGGGGACGACCGTATAGTCGTCGGACATGACGGTGGCGGGCCAATCTAGTCCCGGGGTCGTGGGGACGACCCTATACTTGTCGGATATGTCGGCGGCTTGCCAAATTTGCCCGGGGTCGTGGGGACGACCCTATAGTCGTCGGACTTGACGGTGGCGGGCCAATCTAGTCCCGGGGTCGTGGGGACGACCCTATAGTCGTCGGACATGTTGGCGATTGGCCAACATTGGCCCGGGGTCGTCGGGACGACCCTATAGTCGTCGGACATGTTGGCGGCTTGTCAGCCTAGTCCCGGGGTCGTGGGGGCGACCGTATAGTCGTCGGATATGTTGGCGGCTTGTCAACCTAGTCCCGGGGTCGTGGGGACGACCCTATAGTCGTTGAACATGACGGTGGCGGGCCAATCTAGTCCCGGGGTTGTAGGGACGACCCTATAGTCGTCGGACAAGTCGGCGGCGGGCCAACCTTGTCCCGGGGTCATGGGGACGACCGTATAGTCGTCGGACATGACGGTGGCGGGCCAATCTAGTCCCGGGGTCGTGGGGACGACCCTATACTTGTCGGATATGTCGGCGGCTTGCCAAATTTGCCCGGGGTCGTGGGGACGACCCTATAGTCGTCGGACTTGACGGTGGCGGGCCAATCTAGTCCCGGGGTCGTGGGGACGACCCAATAGTCGTTGGACATTACGGAGGCTGGCCAACTTTGGCCCGGGGTCGTGGGGACGACCCTATAGTCGTCGGACATGTTGGCGGCTTGTCAACCTAGTCCCGGGGTCGTGGGGACGACCCTATAGTCGTTGGACATGGCGGTGGCGGGCCAATCTAGTCCCGGGGTCGTGGGGACGACCCTATAGTCGTCGTACAAGTCGGCGGCGGGCCAAGCTTGTCCCGGGGTCGTGGGGACGACCGTATAGTCGTCGGACATGACGGTGGCGGGCCAATCTAGTCCCGGGGTCGTGGGGACGACCCTATAGTCGTCGGGCAAGACGGTGGCGGGCCAATCTAGTCCCGGGGTCGTGGGGACGACTCTATAGTCGTTGGACATATCGGCGGCGGGTCTACCTAGTCCCGGGGTCGTGGGGACAACCCTATAGTCGTCGGACAAGTCGGCAGCTTGCCAACTTTGGCCCGGGGTCGTGGGGACGACCCTATAGTCGTCGGACAAGTCGGCGGCGAGCCAACGTAGTCCCGCGGTTGTGGGGACGACCCTTTAGTCGTCGGACAAGTCAGCGGCGGGTCAACCTAGTCCCGGGGTCGTGGGGACGACCCTATAGTCGTCGGATATGTCGGCGGTTGGCCAACTTTGGCCCGTCGTCGTGGGGACGACCCTATAGTTGTCGGACACGTCGGCGGCGGGTCTACCTAGTCCCGGGGTCGTGGGGACGACCCTATAGTCGTCGGACAAGACGGCGGCTGGACATCTTTGGCCCGCGGTCGTGGGGACGACCCTATAGTCGTCGGACATTTCGGCGGCTTGCCAACTTTGGCCCGGGGTCGTGGGGACGACCCTATAGTCGTCGGACATGTCGGCGGCTGGCTAACTTTGGCCCGCGGTCGTGGGGACGACCCAATAGTCGTTGGACATGTCGGCGGCTGGCCATCTTTGGGCCGTGGTCGTGGAGACGATCCTATAGTCGTCGGACTTGACGGTGGCGGGCCAATCTAGTCCCGGGGTTGTGGGGACGACCCTATACTTGTCGGATATGTCGGCGGCTTGCCAAATTTGCCCGGGGTCGTGGGGACGACCCTATAGTCGTCGGACTGGACGGTGGCGGGCCAATCTAGTCCCGGGGTCGTGGGGACGACCCTATTGTCGTCGGACATGACGGTGGCGGACCAATCTAGTCCCGGGGTCGTGGGGACGACCCAATAGTCGTCGGACATGTCGGCGGCTTGCCAAATTTGCCCGGGGCCGTGGGGACGACCCTATAGTCGTCGGACATGACGGTGGCGGACCAATCTAGTCCCGGGGTCGTAGGGACGACCCTATAGTCGACGGACATGTCGGCGGCTGGCCAACTTTGGCCCGTGGTCGTGGAGACGATCCTATAGTCGTCGGACTTGACGGTGGCGGGCCAATCTAGTCCCGGGGTTGTGGGGACGACCCTATAGTCGTCGGACATTTCGGCGGCTTGCCAACTTTGGCCCGGGGTCGTGGGGACGACCCTATAGTTGTCGGACATGACGGCGGCTGGCCGACCTAGTCCCGAGGTCGTGGGGACGACCGTATAGTCGTCGGATATGTTGGCGGCTTGTCAACCTAGTCCCGGGGTCGTGGGGACGACCCTATAGTCGTTGGACATGACGGTGGCCGGCCAATCTAGTGCCGGGGTCGTAGGGACGACCCTATAGTCGTCGGACATGTTGGCGATTGGCCAACATTGGCCCGGGGTCGTCGGGACGACCCTATAGTCGTCGGACATGTTGGCGGCTTGTCAGCCTAGTCCCGGGGTCGTGGGGGCGACCGTATTGTCGTCGGATATGTTGGCGGCTTGTCAACCTAGTCCCGGGGTCGTGGGGACGACCCTATAGTCGTTGAACATGACGGTGGCGGGCCAATCTAGTCCCGGGGTCGTAGGGACGACCCTATAGTCGTCGGACAAGTCGGCGGCGGGCCAACCTTGTCCCGGGGTCATGGGGACGACCGTATAGTCGTCGGACATGACGGTGGCGGGCCAATCTAGTCCCGGGGTCGTGGGGACGACCCAATAGTCGTTGGACATTACGGAGGCTGGCGAACTTTGGCCCGGGGTCGTGGGGACGACCCTATAGTCGTCGGACATGTGGGCGGCTTGTCAACCTAGTCCCGGGGTCGTGGGGACGACCCTATAGTCGTTGGACATGACGGTGGCGGGCCAATAGAGTCCCGGGGTCGTGGGTACGAACCTATAGTCGTCGGACAAGTCGGCGGCGGGCCAACCTTGTCCCGGGGTCGTGGGGACGACCGTATAGTCGTCGGACATGACGGTGGCGGGCCAATCTAGTCCCGGGGTCGTGGGGACGACCCTATAGTCGTCGGGCAAGACGGCGGCTGGACATCTTTGGCCCGCGGTCGTGGGGACGACCCTATAGTCGTCGGACATTTCGGCGGCTTGCCAACTTTGGCTCGGGGTCGTGGGGACGACCCTATAGTCGTCGGACATGTCTGCGGCTGGCTAACTTTGGCCCGTAGTCGTGGGGACGACCCAATAGTCGTTGGACATATCGGCAGCTGGCCAACTTTGGGCCGTGGTCGTGGAGACGATCCTATAGTCGTCGGACTGGACGGTGGCGGGCCAATCTAGTCCCGGGGTCGTGGGGACGACCCTATAGTCGTCGGACATGACGGTGGCGGACCAATCTAGTCCCGGGGTCGTGGGGACGACCCTATAGTCGTCGGACATGACGGTGGCGGACCAATCTAGTCCCGGAGTCGTGGGGACGACCCTATAGTCGTCGGACATGTCGGCGGCTGGCCAACTTTGGCCCGTGGTCGTGGGGACGATCCAATAGTCGTCGGACATGTCGGCGGCTGGCCAACTTTGGCCCGTGGTCGTGGGGACGACCCTATAGTCGTTGGACATGTCAGTGGCTGGCCAACTTTGGCCCGGTGTCGTGGGGACGACTCTATAGTCGTCGGACATGTCGGCGGCTGGCCATCCTAGACCCGGGGTCGTGGGGACGACCCTATTGTCGTCGGACATGACGGTGGCGGGCCAATCTATTCCCGGGGTCGTACGGACGACCCTATAGTCGTCGGACATGTTGGCGATTGGCCAACATTGGCCCGGGGTCGTGGGGACGACTCTATAGTCTTCGGATATGTTGGCGGCTTGTCAGCCTAGATCCGGGGTCGTGGGTACGACCCTATAGTCGTCGGACAAGTCGGCGGCGGGCCAACCTTGTCCCGGGGTCGTGGAGACGACCCTATAGTCGTCGGACATGACGGTGGCGGGCCAATCTAGTCCCGGGGTCATGGGGACGACCCTATAGTCGTCGGACAAGACGGCGGCTGGACATCCTTGGCTCGCGGTCGTGGGGACGACCCTATAGTCGTCGGACATTTCGGCGGCTTGTCAACCTAGTCCCGGGGTCGTGGGGACGACCCTATAGTCGTTGGACATGACGGCGGCTGGACATCTTTGGCCCGCGGTCGTGGGGACGACCCTATAGTCGTCGGACATTTCGGCGGCATGCCAACTTTGGCCCGGGGTTGTGGGGACGACCCTATAGTCGTCGGACATTTCGGCGGCTTGTCAACCTAGTCCCGGGGTCGTGGGGACGACCCTATAGTCGTTGGACATGAGGGTGGCGGGCCAATCTAGTCCCGGGGTCGTGGGTACGACCCTATAGTCGTCGGACATGTCGGCGGCTGGCTAACTTTGGCCCGTGGTCGTGGGGACGACCCAATAGTCGTTGGACATATCGGCAGCTGGCCAACTTTGGGCCGTGGTCGTGGAGACGATCCTATAGTCGTCGGACTGGACGGTGGCGGGCCAATCTAGTCCCGGGGTCGTGGGGACGACCCTATAGTCGTCGGACATGACGGTGGCGGACCAATCTAGTCCCGGGGTCGTGGGGACGACCCAATAGTCGTCGGACATGTCGGCGGCTTGCCAAATTTGCCCGGGGTCGTGGGGACGACCCTATAGTCGTCGGACTTGACGGTGGCGGGCCAATCTAGTCCCGGGGTCGTGGGGACGACCCAATAGTCGTTGGACATTACGGCGGCTGGCCAACTTTGGCCCATGGCCGTGGGGACGACCCTATAATCGTTGGACATGACGGTGGCGGGCCAATCTAGTCTAGGGGTCGTAGGGACGACTCTATAGTCGTCGGACATGTCGGCGATTGGCCAACATTGGCCCGGGGTCGTGGGGACGACCCTACAGTCGTCGGACATTTCGGCGGCTTGCCAACTTTGGCCCGGGGTCGTGGGGACGACCCTATAGTCGTCGGACATGACGGTGGCGGACCAATCTAGTCCCGGGGTCGTGGGGACGACCCTACAGTCGTCGGACATGTCGGCGGCTTGCCAAATTTACCCGGGGTCGTGGGGACGACCCTATAGTCGTCGGACTTGACGGTGGCGGGCCAATCTAGTCCCGGGGTCGTGGGGACGACCCAATAGTCGTCGGACTTGACGGTGGCGGGCCAATCTAGTCCCGGGGTTGTGGGGACGACCCTATAGTCGTCGGACATTTCGGCGGCTTGCCAACTTTGGCCCGGGGTCGTGGGGACGACCCTATAGTTGTCGGACATGACGGCGGCTGGCCGACCTAGTCCCGAGGTCGTGGGGACGACCGTATAGTCGTCGGATATGTTGGCGGCTTGTCAACCTAGTCCCGGGGTCGTGGGGACGACCCTATAGTCGTTGGACATGACGGTGGCCGGCCAATCTAGTCCCGGGGTCGTAGGGACGACCCTATAGTCGTCGGACAAGTCGGCGGCGGGCCAACCTTGTCCCGGGGTCATGGGGACGACCGTATAGTCGTCGGACATGACGGTGGCGGGCCAATCTAGTCCCGGGGTCGTGGGGACGACCCTATACTTGTCGGATATGTCGGCGGCTTGCCAAATTTGCCCGGGGTCGTGGGGACGACCCTATAGTCGTCGGACTTGACGGTGGCGGGCCAATCTAGTCCCGGGGTCGTGGGGACGACCCTATAGTCGTCGGACATGTTGGCGATTGGCCAACATTGGCCCGGGGTCGTCGGGACGACCCTATAGTCGTCGGACATGTTGGCGGCTTGTCAGCCTAGTCCCGGGGTCGTGGGGGCGACCGTATAGTCGTCGGATATGTTGGCGGCTTGTCAACCTAGTCCCGGGGTCGTGGGGACGACCCTATAGTCGTTGAACATGACGGTGGCGGGCCAATCTAGTCCCGGGGTCGTAGGGACGACCCTATAGTCGTCGGACAAGTCGGCGGCGGGCCAACCTTGTCCCGGGGTCATGGGGACGACCGTATAGTCGTCGGACATGACGGTGGCGGGCCAATCTAGTCCCGGGGTCGTGGGGACGACCCTATACTTGTCGGATATGTCGGCGGCTTGCCAAATTTGCCCGGGGTCGTGGGGACGACCCTATAGTCGTCGGACTTGACGGTGGCGGGCCAATCTAGTCCCGGGGTCGTGGGGACGACCCAATAGTCGTTGGACATTACGGAGGCTGGCCAACTTTGGCCCGGGGTCGTGGGGACGACCCTATAGTCGTCGGACATGTTGGCGGCTTGTCAACCTAGTCCCGGGGTCGTGGGGACGACCCTATAGTCGTTGGACATGACGGTGGCGGGCCAATCTAGTCCCGGGGTCGTGGGGACGACCCTATAGTCGTCGTACAAGTCGGCGGCGGGCCAAGCTTGTCCCGGGGTCGTGGGGACGACCGTATAGTCGTCGGACATGACGGTGGCGGGCCAATCTAGTCCCGGGGTCGTGGGGACGACCCTATAGTCGTCGGGCAAGACGGTGGCGGGCCAATCTAGTCCCGGGGTCGTGGGGACGACTCTATAGTCGTTGGACATATCGGCGGCGGGTCTACCTAGTCCCGGGGTCGTGGGGACAACCCTATAGTCGTCGGACAAGTCGGCAGCTTGCCAACTTTGGCCCGGGGTCGTGGGGACGACCCTATAGTCGTCGGACAAGTCGGCGGCGAGCCAACGTAGTCCCGCGGTTGTGGGGACGACCCTTTAGTCGTCGGACAAGTCAGCGGCGGGTCAACCTAGTCCCGGGGTCGTGGGGACGACCCTATAGTCGTCGGATATGTCGGCGGTTGGCCAACTTTGGCCCGTCGTCGTGGGGACGACCCTATAGTTGTCGGACACGTCGGCGGCGGGTCTACCTAGTCCCGGGGTCGTGGGGACGACCCTATAGTCGTCGGACAAGACGGCGGCTGGACATCTTTGGCCCGCGGTCGTGGGGACGACCCTATAGTCGTCGGACAAGACGGCGGCTGGACATCTTTGGCCCGCGGTCGTGGGGACGACCCTATAGTCGTCGGACATTTCGGCGGCTTGCCAACTTTGGCCCGGGGTCGTGGGGACGACCCTATAGTCGTCGGACATGTCGGCGGCTGGCTAACTTTGGCCCGCGGTCGTGGGGACGACCCAATAGTCGTTGGACATGTCGGCGGCTGGCCATCTTTGGGCCGTGGTCGTGGAGACGATCCTATAGTCGTCGGACTTGACGGTGGCGGGCCAATCTAGTCCCGGGGTTGTGGGGACGACCCTATACTTGTCGGATATGTCGGCGGCTTGCCAAATTTGCCCGGGGTCGTGGGGACGACCCTATAGTCGTCGGACTGGACGGTGGCGGGCCAATCTAGTCCCGGGGTCGTGGGGACGACCCTATTGTCGTCGGACATGACGGTGGCGGACCAATCTAGTCCCGGGGTCGTGGGGACGACCCAATAGTCGTCGGACATGTCGGCGGCTTGCCAAATTTGCCCGGGGCCGTGGGGACGACCCTATAGTCGTCGGACATGACGGTGGCGGACCAATCTAGTCCCGGGGTCGTAGGGACGACCCTATAGTCGACGGACATGTCGGCGGCTGGCCAACTTTGGCCCGTGGTCGTGGAGACGATCCTATAGTCGTCGGACTTGACGGTGGCGGGCCAATCTAGTCCCGGGGTTGTGGGGACGACCCTATAGTCGTCGGACATTTCGGCGGCTTGCCAACTTTGGCCCGGGGTCGTGGGGACGACCCTATAGTTGTCGGACATGACGGCGGCTGGCCGACCTAGTCCCGAGGTCGTGGGGACGACCGTATAGTCGTCGGATATGTTGGCGGCTTGTCAACCTAGTCCCGGGGTCGTGGGGACGACCCTATAGTCGTTGGACATGACGGTGGCCGGCCAATCTAGTGCCGGGGTCGTGGGGACGACCCTATAGTCGTCGGACATGACGGTGGCGGAACAATCTAGTCCCGGAGTCGTGGGGACGACCCTATAGTCGTCGGACATGTCGGCGGCTGGCCAACTTTGGCCCGTGGTCGTGGGGACGATCCAATAGTCGTCGGACATGTCGGCGGCTGGCCAACTTTGGCCCGTGGTCGTGGGGACGACCCTATAGTCGTTGGACATGTCAGTGGCTGGCCAACTTTGGCCCGGTGTCGTGGGGACGACTCTATAGTCGTCGGACATGTCGGCGGCTGGCCATCCTAGACCCGGGGTCGTGGGGACGACCCTATTGTCGTCGGACATGACGGTGGCGGGCCAATCTATTCCCGGGGTCGTACGGACGACCCTATAGTCGTCGGACATGTTGGCGATTGGCCAACATTGGCCCGGGGTCGTGGGGACGACTCTATAGTCTTCGGATATGTTGGCGGCTTGTCAGCCTAGATCCGGGGTCGTGGGTACGACCCTATAGTCGTCGGACAAGTCGGCGGCGGGCCAACCTTGTCCCGGGGTCGTGGAGACGACCCTATAGTCGTCGGACATGACGGTGGCGGGCCAATCTAGTCCCGGGGTCATGGGGACGACCCTATAGTCGTCGGACAAGACGGCGGCTGGACATCCTTGGCTCGCGGTCGTGGGGACGACCCTATAGTCGTCGGACATTTCGGCGGCTTGTCAACCTAGTCCCGGGGTCGTGGGGACGACCCTATAGTCGTTGGACATGACGGCGGCTGGACATCTTTGGCCCGCGGTCGTGGGGACGACCCTATAGTCGTCGGACATTTCGGCGGCATGCCAACTTTGGCCCGGGGTTGTGGGGACGACCCTATAGTCGTCGGACATTTCGGCGGCTTGTCAACCTAGTCCCGGGGTCGTGGGGACGACCCTATAGTCGTTGGACATGAGGGTGGCGGGCCAATCTAGTCCCGGGGTCGTGGGTACGACCCTATAGTCGTCGGACATGTCGGCGGCTGGCTAACTTTGGCCCGTGGTCGTGGGGACGACCCAATAGTCGTTGGACATATCGGCAGCTGGCCAACTTTGGGCCGTGGTCGTGGAGACGATCCTATAGTCGTCGGACTGGACGGTGGCGGGCCAATCTAGTCCCGGGGTCGTGGGGACGACCCTATAGTCGTCGGACATGACGGTGGCGGACCAATCTAGTCCCGGGGTCGTGGGGACGACCCAATAGTCGTCGGACATGTCGGCGGCTTGCCAAATTTGCCCGGGGTCGTGGGGACGACCCTATAGTCGTCGGACATGACGGTGGCGGACCAATCTAGTCCCGGGGTCGTGGGGACGACCCAATAGTCGTCGGACATGTCGGCGGCTTGCCAAATTTGCCCGGGGTCGTGGGGACGACCCTATAGTCGTCGGACTTGACGGTGGCGGGCCAATCTAGTCCCGGGGTCGTGGGGACGACCCAATAGTCGTTGGACATTACGGCGGCTGGCCAACTTTGGCCCATGGCCGTGGGGACGACCCTATAATCGTTGGACATGACGGTGGCGGGCCAATCTAGTCTAGGGGTCGTAGGGACGACTCTATAGTCGTCGGACATGTCGGCGATTGGCCAACATTGGCCCGGGGTCGTGGGGACGACCCTACAGTCGTCGGACATTTCGGCGGCTTGCCAACTTTGGCCCGGGGTCGTGGGGACGACCCTATAGTCGTCGGACATGACGGTGGCGGACCAATCTAGTCCCGGGGTCGTGGGGACGACCCTACAGTCGTCGGACATGTCGGCGGCTTGCCAAATTTACCCGGGGTCGTGGGGACGACCCTATAGTCGTCGGACTTGACGGTGGCGGGCCAATCTAGTCCCGGGGTCGTGGGGACGACCCAATAGTCGTTGGACATTACGGCGGCTGGCCAACTTTGGCCCATGGCCGTGGGGACGACCCTATAATCGTTGGACATGACGGTGGCGGGCCAATCTAGTCTAGGGGTCGTAGGGACGACTCTATAGTCGTCGGACATTTCGGCGGTTGCCAACTTTGGCCCGGGGTCGTGGGGACGACCCTATAGTCGTCGGACATGACGGTGGCGGACCAATCTAGTCCCGGGGTCGTGGGGACGACCCTATAGTCGTCGGACAAGTCGGCGGCGGGCCAACCTAGTCCCGGCGTCGTGGAGACGACCCTATAGTCGTCGGACATGACGGTGGCGGGCCAATCTAGTCCCGGGGTCATGGGGACGACCCTATAGTCGTCGGACAAGACGGCGGCTGGACATCCTTGGCTCGCGGTCGTGGGGACGACCCTATAGTCGTCGGACATTTCGGCGGCTTGTCAACCTAGTCCCGGGGTCGTGGGGACGACCCTATAGTCGTCGGACATGACGGTGGCGGACCAATCTAGTCCCGGAGTCGTGGGGACGACCCTATAGTCGTCGGACATGTCGGCAGCTGGCCAACTTTGGCCCGTGGTCGTGGGGACGATCCAATAGTCGTCGGACATATCGGCGGCTGGCCAACTTTGGCCCGTGGTCGTGGGGACGACCCTATAGTCGTTGGACATGTCAGCGGCTGGCCAACTTTGGCCCGGTGTCGTGGGGACGACTCTATAGTCGTCGGACATGTCGGCGGCTGGCCATCCTAGACCCGGGTTCGTGGGGACGACCCTATTGTCGTCGGACATGACGGTGGCGGGCCAATCTATTCCCGGGGTCGTACGGACGACCCTATAGTCGTCGGACATGTTGGCGATTGGCCAACATTGGCCCGGGGTCGTGGGGACGACTCTATAGTCTTCGGATATGTTGGCGGCTTGTCAACCTAGTCCCGGGGTCGTGGGGACGACCCTATAGTCGTTGGACATGACGGCGGCTGGACATCTTTGGCCCGCGGTCGTGGGGACGACCCTATAGTCGTCGGACATTTCGGCGGCATGCCAACTTTGGCCCGGGGTTGTGGGGACGACCCTATAGTCGTCGGACATTTCGGCGGCTTGTCAACCTAGTCCCGGGGTCGTGGGGACGACCCTATAGTCGTTGGACATGAGGGTGGCGGGCCAATCTAGTCCCGGGGTCGTGGGTACGACCCTATAGTCGTCGGACAAGACGGCGGCTGGACATCCTTGGCTCGCGGTCGTGGGGACGACCCTATAGTCGTCGGACATTTCGGCGGCTTGTCAACCTAGTCCCGGGGTCGTGGGGACGACCCTATAGTCGTTGGACATGACGGTGGCGGGCCAATCTAGTCCCGGGGTCGTGGGTACGAACCTATAGTCGTCGGACAAGTCGGCGGCGGGCCAACCTTGTCCCGGGGTCGTGGGGACGACCGTATAGTCGTCGGACATGACGGTGGCGGGCCAATCTAGTCCCGGGGTCGTGGGGACGACCCTATAGTCGTCGGACAAGACGGCGGCTGGACATCTTTGGCCCGCGGTCGTGGGGACGACCCTATAGTCGTCGGATATGTCGGCGGCTGGCCAACTTTGGCCCGGGGTTGTGGGGACGACCCTATAGTCGTCGGACATGTCGGCGGCTGGCTAACTTTGGCCCGCGGTCGTAGGGACGACCCTATAGTCGACGGACATGTCGGCGGCTGGCCAACTTTGGCCCGTGGTCGTGGAGACGATCCTATAGTCGTCGGACTTGACGGTGGCGGGCCAATCTAGTCCCGGGGTTGT
Organism: Andrena praecox; assembly: GCA_963932275.1. Classification (NCBI taxonomy): domain Eukaryota; kingdom Metazoa; phylum Arthropoda; class Insecta; order Hymenoptera; family Andrenidae; genus Andrena; species Andrena praecox. Next base: position 56,477 of record CAWVQO010000190.1, read on the forward strand.
GGGGACGACCCTATAGTCGTCGGACATTTCGGCGGCTTGCCAACTTTGGCCCGGGGTCGTGGGGACGACCCTATAGTTGTCGGACATGACGGCGGCTGGCCGACCTAGTCCCGAGGTCGTGGGGACGACCGTATAGTCGTCGGATATGTTGGCGGCTTGTCAACCTAGTCCCGGGGTCGTGGGGACGACCCTATAGTCGTTGGACATGACGGTGGCCGGCCAATCTAGTGCCGGGGTCGTAGGGACGACCCTATAGTCGTCGGACATGTTGGCGATTGGCCAACATTGGCCCGGGGTCGTCGGGACGACCCTATAGTCGTCGGACATGTTGGCGGCTTGTCAGCCTAGTCCCGGGGTCGTGGGGGCGACCGTATAGTCGTCGGATATGTTGGCGGCTTGTCAACCTAGTCCCGGGGTCGTGGGGACGACCCTATAGTCGTTGAACATGACGGTGGCGGGCCAATCTAGTCCCGGGGTCGTAGGGACGACCCTATAGTCGTCGGACATGTCGGCGGCTGGCTAACTTTGGCCCGCGGTCGTGGGGACGACCCAATAGTCGTTGGACATTACGGCGGCTGGGCAACTTTGGCCCATGGTCGTGGGGACGACCCTATAGTCGTTGGACATGACGGTGGCGGGCCAATCTAGTCCCGGGGTCGTAGGGACGACCCTATAGTCGACGGACATGTCGGCGGCTGGCCAACTTTGGCCCGTGGTCGTGGAGACGATCCTATAGTCGTCGGACTTGACGGTGGCGGGCCAATCTAGTCCCGGGGTTGTGGGGACGACCCTATAGTCGTCGGACATTTCGGCGGCTTGCCAACTTTGGCCCGGGGTCGTGGGGACGACCCTATAGTTTTCGGACATGACGGCGGCTGGCCGACCTAGTCCCGAGGTCGTGGGGACGACCGTATAGTCGTCGGATATGTTGGCGGCTTGTCAACCTAGTCCCGGGGTCGTGGGGACGACCCTATAGTCGTCGGACATGACGGTGGCGGACCAATCTAGTCCCGGGGTCGTGGGGACGACCCTACAGTCGTCGGACATGTCGGCGGCTTGCCAAATTTACCCGGGGTCGTGGGGACGACCCTATAGTCGTCGGACTTGACGGTGGCGGGCCAATCTAGTCCCGGGGTCGTGGGGACGACCCAATAGTCGTTGGACATTACGGCGGCTGGCCAACTTTGGCCCATGGTCGTGGGGACGACCCTATAGTCGTCGGACAAGTCGGCGGCGAGCCAACGTAGTCCCGCGGTTGTGGGGACGACCCTTTAGTCGTCGGACAAGTCAGCGGCGGGTCAACCTAGTCCCGGGGTCGTGGGGACGACCCTATAGTCGTCGGATATGTCGGCGGTTGGCCAACTTTGGCCCGTCGTCGTGGGGACGACCCTATAGTTGTCGGACACGTCGGCGGCGGGTCTACCTAGTCCCGGGGTCGTGGGGACGACCCTATAGTCGTCGGACGAGTCGGCGGCGAGCCAACCTAGTCCCAGGGTCATGGGGACGACCCTATAGTCGTCGGATATGACGGTGGCGGGCCAATCTAGTCCCAGGGTCATGGGGACGACCCTATAGTCGTCGGATATGTCGGCGTTTGGCCAACTTTGGCCCGTCGTCGTGGGTACGACCCTATAGTTGTCGGACACGTCGGCGGCGGGTCAACCTAGTCCCGTGGTCGTGGGGACGACCCTATAATCGTCGGACATGACGGTGGCGGGCCAATCTAGTCCCGGGGTCGTGGGTACGACCCTATAGTCGTCGGACAAGACGGCGGCTGGACATCCTTGGCTCGCGGTCGTGGGGACGACCCTATAGTCGTCGGACATTTCGGCGGCTGGTCAACCTAGTCCCGGGGTCGTGGGGACGACCCTATAGTCGTTGGACATGACGGTGGCGGGCCAATCTAATCCCGGGGTCGTGGGTACGAACCTATAGTCGTCGGACAAGTCGGCGGCGGGCCAACCTTGTCCCGGGGTCGTGGGGACGACCGTATAGTCGTCGGACATGACGGTGGCGGGCCAATCTAGTCCCGGGGTCGTGGGGACGACCCTATAGTCGTCGGACAAGACGGCGGCTGGACATCTTTGGCCCGCGGTCGTGGGGACGACCCTATAGTCGTCGGACATTTCGGCGGCTTGCCAACTTTGGCCCGGGGTCGTGGGGACGACCCTATAGTCGTCGGACATGTCGGCGGCTGGCTAACTTTGGCCCGCGGTCGTGGGGACGACCCAATAGTCGTTGGACATGTCGGCGGCTGGCCATCTTTGGGCCGTGGTCGTGGAGACGATCCTATAGTCGTCGGACTTGACGGTGGCGGGCCAATCTAGTCCCGGGGTTGTGGGGACGACCCTATAGTCGTCGGACATTTCGGCGGCTTGCCAACTTTGGCCCGGGGTCGTGGGGACGACCCTATAGTTGTCGGACATGACGGCGGCTGGCCGACCTAGTCCCGAGGTCGTGGGGACGACCGTATAGTCGTCGGATATGTTGGCGGCTTGTCAACCTAGTCCCGGGGTCGTGGGGACGACCCTATAGTCGTTGGACATGACGGTGGCGGGCCAATCTAGTCCCGGGGTCGTGGGGACGACCCTATAGTCGTCGGACATGTCGGCGGCTGGCTAACTTTGGCCCGTGGTCGTGGGGACGACCCAATAGTCGTTGGACATGTCGGCGGCTGGCCAACTTTGGGCCGTGGTCGTGGAGACGATCCTATAGTCGTCGGACTTGACGGTGGCGGGCCAATCTAGTCCCGGGGTTGTGGGGACGACCCTATACTTGTCGGATATGTCGGCGGCTTGCCAAATTTGCCCGGGGTCGTGGGGACGACCCTATAGTCGTCGGACTGGACGGTGGCCGGCCAATCTAGTGCCGGGGTCGTAGGGACGACCCTATAGTCGTCGGACATGTTGGCGATTGGCCAACATTGGCCCGGGGTCGTCGGGACGACCCTATAGTCGTCGGACATGTTGGCGGCTTGTCAGCCTAGTCCCGGGGTCGTGGGGGCGACCGTATTGTCGTCGGATATGTTGGCGGATTGTCAACCTAGTCCCGGGGTCGTGGGGACGACCCTATAGTCGTTGAACATGACGGTGGCGGGCCAATCTAGTCCCGGGGTCGTAGGGACGACCCTATAGTCGTCGGACAAGTCGGCGGCGGGCCAACCTTGTCCCGGGGTCATGGGGACGACCGTATAGTCGTCGGACATGACGGTGGCGGGCCAATCTAGTCCCGGGGTCGTGGGGACGACCCTATACTTGTCGGATATGTCGGCGGCTTGCCAAATTTGCCCGGGGTCGTGGGGACGACCCTATAGTCGTCGGACTTGACGGTGGCGGGCCAATCTAGTCCCGGGGTCGTGGGGACGACCCAATAGTCGTTGGACATTACGGAGGCTGGCGAACTTTGGCCCGGGGTCGTGGGGACGACCCTATAGTCGTCGGACATGTGGGCGGCTTGTCAACCTAGTCCCGGGGTCGTGGGGACGACCCTATAGTCGTTGGACATGACGGTGGCGGGCCAATAGAGTCCCGGGGTCGTGGGTACGAACCTATAGTCGTCGGACAAGTCGGCGGCGGGCCAACCTTGTCCCGGGGTCGTGGGGACGACCGTATAGTCGTCGGACATGACGGTGGCGGGCCAATCTAGTCCCGGGGTCGTGGGGACGACCCTATAGTCGTCGGGCAAGACGGCGGCTGGACATCTTTGGCCCGCGGTCGTGGGGACGACCCTATAGTCGTCGGACATTTCGGCGGCTTGCCAACTTTGGCTCGGGGTCGTGGGGACGACCCTATAGTCGTCGGACATGTCTGCGGCTGGCTAACTTTGGCCCGTAGTCGTGGGGACGACCCAATAGTCGTTGGACATATCGGCAGCTGGCCAACTTTGGGCCGTGGTCGTGGAGACGATCCTATAGTCGTCGGACATGTCGGCGGCTGGCCAACTTTGGCCCGTGGTCGTGGGGACGACCCTATAGTCGTCGGACATGACGGTGGCGGACCAATCTAGTCCCGGAGTCGTGGGGACGACCCTATAGTCGTCGTACATGTCGGCGGCTGGCCAACTTTGGCCCGTGGTCGTGGGGACGATCCAATAGTCGTCGGACATGTCGGCGGCTGGCCAACTTTGGCCCGTGGTCGTGGGGACGACCCTATAGTCGTTGGACATGTCAGCGGCTGGCCAACTTTGGCCCGGTGTCGTGGGGACGACTCTATAGTCGTCGGACATGTCGGCGGCTGGCCATCCTAGACCCGGGGTCGTGGGGACGACCCTATTGTCGTCGGACATGACGGTGGCGGGCCAATCTATTCCCGGGGTCGTACGGACGACCCTATAGTCGTCGGACATGTTGGCGATTGGCCAACATTGGCCCGGGGTCGTGGGGACGACTCTATAGTCTTCGGATATGTTGGCGGCTTGTCAGCCTAGATCCGGGGTCGTGGGTACGACCCTATAGTCGTCGGACAAGTCGGCGGCGGGCCAACCTTGTCCCGGGGTCGTGGAGACGACCCTATAGTCGTCGGACATGACGGTGGCGGGCCAATCTAGTCCCGGGGTCATGGGGACGACCCTATAGTCGTCGGACAAGACGGCGGCTGGACATCCTTGGCTCGCGGTCGTGGGGACGACCCTATAGTCGTCGGACATTTCGGCGGCTTGTCAACCTAGTCCCGGGGTCGTGGGGACGACCCTATAGTCGTTGGACATGACGGCGGCTGGACATCTTTGGCCCGCGGTCGTGGGGACAACCCTATAGTCGTCGGACATTTCGGCGGCATGCCAACTTTGGCCCGGGGTTGTGGGGACGACCCTATAGTCGTCGGACATTTCGGCGGCTTGTCAACCTAGTCCCGGGGTCGTGGGGACGACCCTATAGTCGTTGGACATGAGGGTGGCGGGCCAATCTAGTCCCGGGGTCGTGGGTACGACCCTATAGTCGTCGGACATGTCGGCGGCTGGCTAACTTTGGCCCGTGGTCGTGGGGACGACCCAATAGTCGTTGGACATATCGGCAGCTGGCCAACTTTGGGCCGTGGTCGTGGAGACGATCCTATAGTCGTCGGACTGGACGGTGGCGGGCCAATCTAGTCCCGGGGTCGTGGGGACGACCCTATAGTCGTCGGACATGACGGTGGCGGACCAATCTAGTCCCGGGGTCGTGGGGACGACCCAATAGTCGTCGGACATGTCGGCGGCTTGCCAAATTTGCCCGGGGTCGTGGGGACGACCCTATAGTCGTCGGACATGACGGTGGCGGACCAATCTAGTCCCGGGGTCGTGGGGACGACCCAATAGTCGTCGGACATGTCGGCGGCTTGCCAAATTTGCCCGGGGTCGTGGGGACGACCCTATAGTCGTCGGACTTGACGGTGGCGGGCCAATCTAGTCCCGGGGTCGTGGGGACGACCCAATAGTCGTTGGACATTACGGCGGCTGGCCAACTTTGGCCCATGGCCGTGGGGACGACCCTATAATCGTTGGACATGACGGTGGCGGGCCAATCTAGTCTAGGGGTCGTAGGGACGACTCTATAGTCGTCGGACATGTCGGCGATTGGCCAACATTGGCCCGGGGTCGTGGGGACGACCCTACAATCGTCGGACATTTCGGCGGCTTGCCAACTTTGGCCCGGGGTCGTGGGGACGACCCTATAGTCGTCGGACATGACGGTGGCGGACCAATCTAGTCCCGGGGTCGTGGGGACGACCCTACAGTCGTCGGACATGTCGGCGGCTTGCCAAATTTACCCGGGGTCGTGGGGACGACCCTATAGTCGTCGGACTTGACGGTGGCGGGCCAATCTAGTCCCGGGGTCGTGGGGACGACCCAATAGTCGTTGGACATTACGGCGGCTGGCCAACTTTGGCCCATGGTCGTGGGGACGACCCTATAGTCGTTGGACATGACGGCGGCGGGCCAACTTAGTCCCGGGGTCGTAGGGACGACCCTATAGTCGTCGGACATGTCGGCGATTGGCCAACATTGGCCCGGGGTCGTAGGGACGACCCTACAGTCGTCGGACATTTCGGCGGTTGCCAACTTTGGCCCGGGGTCGTGGGGACGACCCTATAGTCGTCGGACATGACGGTGGCGGAACAATCTAGTCCCGGGGTCGTGGGGACGACCCTATAGTCGTCGGACAAGTCGGCGGCGGGCCAACCTAGTCCCGGGGTCGTGGAGACGACCCTATAGGCGTCGGACATGACGGTGGCGGGCCAATCTAGTCCCGGGGTCATGGGGACGACCCTATAGTCGTCGGACAAGACGGCGGCTGGACATCCTTGGCTCGCGGTCGTGGGGACGACCCTATAGTCGTCGGACATTTCGGCGGCTTGTCAACCTAGTCCCGGGGTCGTGGGGACGACCCTATAGTCGTCGGACATGACGGTGGCGGACCAATCTAGTCCCGGAGTCGTGGGGACGACCCTATAGTCGTCGGACATGTCGGCGGCTGGCCAACTTTGGCCCGTGGTCGTGGGGACGATCCAATAGTCGTCGGACATGTCGGCGGCTGGCCAACTTTGGCCCGTGGTCGTGGGGACGACCCTATAGTCGTCGGACTTGACGGTGGCGGGCCAATCTAGTCCCGGGGTTGTGGGCACGACCCTATAGTCGTCGGACATTTCGGCGGCGTGCCAACTTTGGCCCGGGGTCGTGGGGACGACCCTATAGTTGTCGGACATGACGGCGGCTGGCCGACCTAGTCCCGAGGTCGTGGGGACGACCGTATAGTCGTCGGATATGTTAGCGGCTTGTCAACCTAGTCCCGGGGTCGTGGGGACGACCCTATAGTCGTTGGACATGACGGTGGCCGGCCAATCTAGTCCCGGGGTCGTGGGGACGACCCAATAGTCGTTGGACATTACGGCGGCTGGCCAACTTTGGCCCATGGTCGTGGGGACGACCCTATAGTCGTTGGACATGACGGTGGCGGGCCAAACTAGTCCCGGGGTCGTAGGGACGACCCTATAGTCGTCGGACATGTCGGCGATTGGCCAACATTGGCCCGGGGTCGTGGGGACGACCCTACAGTCGTCGGACATTTCGGCGGTTGCCAACTTTGGCCCGGGGTCGTGGGGACGACCCTATAGTTGTCGGACATGACGGCGGCTGGCCGACCTAGTCCCGAGGTCGTGGGGACGACCGTATAGTCGTCGGATATGTTGGCGGCTTGTCAACCTAGTCCCAGGGTCGTGGGGACGACCCTATAGTCGTTGGACATGACGGTGGCCGGCCAATCTAGTGCCGGGGTCGTAGGGACGACCCTATAGTCGTCGGACATGTTGGCGATTGGCCAACATTGGCCCGGGGTCGTCGGGACGACCCTATAGTCGTCGGACATGTTGGCGGCTTGTCAGCCTAGTCCCGGGGTCGTGGGGGCGACCGTATTGTCGTCGGATATGTTGGCGGATTGTCAACCTAGTCCCGGGGTCGTGGGGACGACCCTATAGTCGTTGAACATGACGGTGGCGGGCCAATCTAGTCCCGGGGTCGTAGGGACGACCCTATAGTCGTCGGACAAGTCGGCGGCGGGCCAACCTTGTCCCGGGGTCATGGGGACGACCGTATAGTCGTCGGACATGACGGTGGCGGGCCAATCTAGTCCCGGGGTCGTGGGGACGACCCTATACTTGTCGGATATGTCGGCGGCTTGCCAAATTTGCCCGGGGTCGTGGGGACGACCCTATAGTCGTCGGACTTGACGGTGGCGGGCCAATCTAGTCCCGGGGTCGTGGGGACGACCCAATAGTCGTTGGACATTACGGAGGCTGGCGAACTTTGGCCCGGGGTCGTGGGGACGACCCTATAGTCGTCGGACATGTGGGCGGCTTGTCAACCTAGTCCCGGGGTCGTGGGGACGACCCTATAGTCGTTGGACATGACGGTGGCTGGCCAACTTTGGCCCGTGGTCGTGGGGACGATCCGATAGTCGTCGGACATGACGGTGGCGGGTCTATCTAGTCCCGGGGTCATAGGGACGACCCTATAGTCATCGGACATGTCGGCGGCTGGTCTACTTAGGCCCGTGGTCGTAGGGACGATCCGATAGTCGTTGGACATGACGGTGCCGGGCCAATCAAGTCCCGGGGTCGTGGGTACGACCCTATAGTCGTCGGACATGTCGTCGATTGGCCATTATTGGCCCGGGGTCGTGGGGACGACCCTATAATCGTCGGACATGTCGGCGGCTGGCCAACATTGGCCCGTGGTCGTGGGGACGACCCAATAGTCGTCGGACATGTCGGCGGCAGGCCAACTTTGGCCCGTGGTCGTGGGGACGATCCGATAGTCGTCGGACGTGACGGTGGCTAGCCAATCTAGTCCCGGGATCGTGGGGACGACCCTATAGTCGTCGGAGATGTCGGCGGCTGTCCTACTTTGGCCCGGTGTCTTGGGGACGACTCTATAGTCGTCGGACATGTCGGCGGCTGGCCAACCTGGACCCGGGGTCGTGGGGACGACCCTATAGTCCTCGAACAAGTCGGCGGCTGGCCAACTTTGGCCCGTGGTCGTGGGAACGACCCTATAGTCGTCGGACAAGTCGGCGGCTGGCCAAATATGGCCCGTGGTCGTGGGGACGACCCTATAGTCGTCCGAAATGTCGGCGGCGAGCCAACCTAGTCCCGGCGTCGTGGGGACGACCCTATAATGTTCGGACAAGTCGGCAGCTGGCCAAATTTGGCCCGTGGCCGTGAGGACGACCCTATAGTCGTCGGAAATGTCGGCGGCTGGCCAATTTTGGCCCGTGGTCGTGAAGACGACCCTATAGTCGTCAGACATGTCGGTGGCGTGCCAACCTACTCCCGGGGTCGTGGGGACGACCCTATAGTCGTCGGACAAGTCGGCGGCGGGCCAACCTAGTCCCGGGGTCGTGGGGATTACCCTATAGTCGTCGGACAAGACGGCGGCGAGCCCACCTTGTCGGGGGGTCGTGGGGACGACCCTATAGTCGTCGGACAAGTCGGCGGCCGGCCAACCTAGTCCGGGGGTCGTGGGGACGACCCTATAGTCGTCGGACAAGACGGCGGCTGGACATCTTTGGCCCGGGGTCGTGGGTACGACCCTATAGTCGTCGGACATGTCGGCGGCTGGACATCTTTGGCCCGGGGTCGTGGGGACGACCCTACAGTCGTCGGACATGTCGGCGGCTGGCCAACCTAGTCCCGGGGTCGTTGGGACGACCCTATAGTCGTCGGACTTGACGGTGGCGGGCCAATCTAGTCCCGGGGTCGTGGGGACGACCCTACAGTCGTCGGACATGTCGGCGGCTGGCCAACCTAGTCCCGGGGTCGTTGGGACGACCCTATAGTCGTCGGACTTGACGGTGGCGGGCCAATCTAGTCCCGGGGTCGTGGGGACGACCCTATAGTCCTCGAACAAGTCGGCGGCTGGCCAACTTTGGCCCGTGGTCGTGGGAACGACCCTATAGTCGTCGGACAAGTCGGCGGCTGGCCAAATATGGCCCGTGGTCGTGGGGACGACCCTATAGTCGTCGGAAATGTCGGCGGCGAGCCAACCTAGTCCCGGCGTCGTGGGGAGGACCCTATAATGTTCGGACAAGTCGGCAGCTGGCCAAATTTGGCCCGTGGTCGTGAGGACGACCCTATAGTCGTCGGAAATGTCGGCGATTGGCCAACATTGACCCGGGGTCGTGGGGACGACCCTATAGTCGTCGGACTTGACGGTGGCGGGCCAATCAAGTCCCGGGGTCGTGGGGACGACCCTATAGTCGTTGGACATGACGGTGGCGGGCCAATCTAGTCCTGGGATCGTGGGGACGACCCAATAGTCGTCGGACATGTTGGTGGCTTGTCAGCCTAGTCCCGGGGTCGTGGGTACGACCCTATAGTCGTCGGACAAGTCGGCGGCGGGCCAACCTTGTCCCGGGGTAGTGGGGACGACCCTATAGTCGTCGGACATGTCGGCGGCTGGCCAACTTTGGCCCGGTGTCGTGGGGACGACTCTATAGTCGTCGGAAATGTCGGCGGCTGGCCAACCTGGACCCGCTGTCGTGGGGACGACCCTATAGTCGTCGGACATGTCGGCGGCTGGCCAACTTTGGCCCGGTGTCGTGGGGACGACCCTATAGTCGTCGGACATGTCGGCGGCTGGCCAACTTTGGCCCGGGGTCGTGGGGACGACCCTATAGTCGTCGGACATGTTGGCGGCTTGTCAGCCTAGTCCCGCGGTCGTGGGGACGACCCTATAGTCGTTGGACATGACGGTGGCGGGCCCATTTAGTCCCGGGGTCGTATGGACGACCCCATAGTCGTCGGACAAGTCGGCGGCTGGCCAACTTTGGCCCGGGGTCGTGGGGACGACCCAATAGTCGTCGGACATGTCGGCGGCTGGCCAACTTTGGCCCGTGGTCGTGGGGACGACCCTATATTCGTCGAACATTTTGGCGTCTTGTCCACCTAGACCCTATAGTCGTTGGACATGACGGTGGCGGGCCAATTTAGTCCCGGGGTCGTATGGACGACCCTATAGTCGTCGGACATGTCGGCGACTGGCCAACATTGGCCCGGGGTCGTGGGGACGGCCCTATAGTCGTCGGACATGTTGGCGGCTTGTCAACCTAGTCCCGGGGTCGTGGGGACGACCCTATAGTCGTTGGACATGACGGTGGCGGGCCAATCTAGTCCCGGGGTCGTAGGGACGACCCTATAGTCGTCGGACATGTCGGCGATTGGCCAACTTTGGCCCGGGGTCGTGGGGACGACCCTATAGTCGTCGGACATGACGGTGGCGGACCAATCTAGTCCCGGGGTCGTGGGGACGACCCTACAGTCGTCGGACATTTCGGCGGCTTGCCAACTTTGGCCCGGGGTCGTGGGGACGACCCCATAGTCGTCGGACATGACATTGGCGGACCAATCTAGTCCCGGGGTCGTGGGGAAGACCCTATACTCGTCGGACATGTAGGCGGCTGGCCAACTTTGGCCCGTGGTCGTGGGGACGATCCAATAGTCGTCGGACATGTCGGCGGCTGGCCAACTTTGGCCCGTGGTTGTGGGGACGACCCTATAGTCGTTGGACATGACGGTGGCGGGCCAATGTATTCCCGGGGTCGTGGGGACGACCCTATAGTCGTCGGACAAGACGGCGGCTGGACATCTTTGGCCCGGGGTCGTGGGGACGACCCTATAGTCGTCGGACATGTCGGCGGCTGGCCAACCTAGTCCCGAGGTCGTTGGGACGACCTTATAGTCGTCGGACTTGACGGTGGCGGGCCAATCTAGTCCCGGTGTCGTGGGGGCGACCCTACAGTCGTCGGACATTTCGGCGGCTTGCCAACTTTGGCCCGGGGTCGTGGGGACGACTCTATAGTCGTCGGAAATGTCGGCGGCTGGCCAACCTGGACCCGGTGTCGTGGGGACGACCCTATAGTCGTCGGACATGTCGGCGGCTGGCCAACCTAGTCCCGAGGTCGTCGGACTTGACGGTGGCGGGCCAATCTAGTCCCGGGGTCGTGGGGACGACCCTATAGTCGTCGGACAAGACGGCGGCTGGACATCTTTGGCCCGGGGTCGTGGGGACGACCCTATAGTCGTCGGACATGTCGGCGGCTGGCCAACCTAGTCCCGAGGTCGTCGGACTTGACGGTGGCGGGCCAATCTAGTCTCGGGGTCGTGGGGACGACCCTATAGTCGTCGGACATGTCGGCGGCTGGCCAACTTTGGCCCGGGGTCGTGGGGACGACCCAATAGTCGTCGGACATGTTGGTGGCTTGTCAGCCTAGTCCCGGGGTCGTGGGTACGACCCTATAGTCGTCGGACAAGTCGGCGGCGGGCCAACCTTGTCCCGGGGTAGTGGGGACGACCCTATAGTCGTCGGACATGTCGGCGGCTGGCCAACTTTGGCCCGGTGTCGTGGGGACGACTCTATAGTCGTCGGAAATGTCGGCGGCTGGCCAACCTGGACCCGGTGTCGTGGGGACGACCCTATAGTCGTCGGACATGTCGGCGGCTGGCCAACTTTGGCCCGGTGTCGTGGGGACGACCCTATAGTCGTCGGACATGTCGGCGGCTGGCCAACTTTGGCCCGGGGTCGTGGGGACGACCCTATAGTCGTCGGACATGTTGGCGGCTTGCCAGCCTAGTCCCGCGTTCGTGGGGACGACCCTATAGTCGTCGGACATGTCGGCGGCTGGCCAACTTTGGCCCGGTGTCGTGGGGACGACCCTATAGTCGTCGGACATGACGGTGGCGGGCCAATTTAGTCCCGGGGTCGTATGGACGACCCCATAGTCGTCGGACAAGTCAGCGGCTGGCCAACATTGGCCAGTGGTCGTGGGGACGACCATATAGTCGTCGGACATGACGGTGGCGGGCCACTCTAGTCCCGGGTCGTGGGGACGACCCTATAGTCGTCGGACATGTCGGCGGCTGGCCAACATTGGCCCGTGGTCGTGGGGACGACCCTATAGTCGTCGGACAAGTCGGCGGCGGGCCAACCTAGTCCCGGGGTCGTGGGGACGACCCTATAATCGTCGGACAAGCCGGCGGCTGGCCAACATTGGCCCGTTGTCGTGGGGACGACCCTATAGTCGTCGGACAAGTCGGCGGCTGTCCAACTTTGGCCCGGGGTCGTGGGGACGACCCTATAGTCGTCGGACTTGACGGTGGCGGGCCAATCTAGTCCCGGGGTCGTGGGGACGACCCTATAGTCGTCAGACATGTCGGTGGCGAGCCAACCTAGTCCCGGGGTCGTAGGGACGACCCTATAGTCGTCGGACATGTCGGCGATTGGCCAACTTTGGCCCGGGGTCGTGGGGACGATCCGATTGTCGTCGGACATTTCGGCGGCATGCCATCTTTAACCCGGGGTCGTGGGGACGACCCTATATTCGTCGAACATTTTGGCGTCTTGTCAACCTAGACCCTATAGTCGTTGGACATGACGGTGGCGGGCCAATTTAGTCCCGGGGTCGTATGGACGACCCTATAGTCGTCGGACATGTCGGCGGCTGGCCAACATTGGCCCGGGGTCGTGGGGACGGCCCTATAGTCGTCGGACATGTTGGCGGCTTGTCAACCTAGTCCCGGGGTCGTGGGGACGACCCTATAGTCGTTGGACATGACGGTGGCGGGCCAATCTAGTCCCGGGGTCGTATGGACGACCCTATAGTCGTCGGACATGTCGGCGGCTGGCCAACATTGGCCCGGGGTCGTGGGGACGGCCCTATAGTCGTCGGACAAGTCGGCGGCGTACCAACCTAGTCCGGGGGTCGTGGGGACGACCCTATAGTCGTCGGACATGACGGTGGCGGGCCAGTCTAGTCCCGGGTCATGGGGACGACCCTATAGTCGTCGGACAAGTCGGCGGCTGGTCAACTTTGGCCCGTGGTCGTGGGGACGACCCTATAGTCGTCGGAAATGACGGTGGCGGGCCAATCTAGTCCCGTGGTCGTGGGGACGACCCTACAGTCGTCGGACAAGTCGGCGGCGAGCCAATCTAGTCCCGCGGTCGTGGGGACGACCCTATAGTCGTCGGACAAGTCAGCGGCTGGCCAACATTGGCCAGTGGTCGTGGGGACGACCATATAGTCGTCGGACATGACGGTGGCGGGCCACTCTAGTCCCGGGTCGTGGGGACGACCCTATAGTCGTCGGAAATGTCGGTGGCTGTCCAACTTTGGCCCGGGGGTCGTGGGGACGACCCTATAGTCGTCGGACATGTCGGCGGCGAGCCAACATTGACCCGGGGTCGTGCGGACGACTTTATAGTCGTCGGACATGTCGGTGGCGGGCCAGTCTAGTCCCGGGTCGTGGGGACGACCCTATAGTCGTCGGACATGACGGTGGCGGGCCAGTCTAGTCCCGGGTCATGGGGACGACCCTATAGTCGTCGGACAAGTCGGCGGCTGGCCAACTTTGGCCCGTGGTCGTGGGGACGACCCTATAGTCGTCGGAAATGACGGTGGCGGGCCAATCTAGTCCCGTGGTCGTGGGGACGACCCTATAATCGTCGGACAAGCCGGCGGCTGGCCAACATTGGCCCGTGGTCGTGGGGACGACCCTATAGTCGTCGGACAAGTCGGCGGCTGTCCAACTTTGGCCCGGGGTCGTGGGGACGACCCTATAGTCGTCGGACTTGACGGTGGCGGGCCAATCTAGTCCCGGGGTCGTGGGGAAGACCCTATAGTCGTCAGACATGTCGGTGGCGAGCCAACCTAGTCCCGGGGTCGTAGGGACGACCCTATAGTCGTCGGACATGTCGCCGGCTGGCCAACTTTGGCCCGTGGTCGTGGGGACGACCCTATAGTCGTCGGACTTGACGGTGGCGGGCCAATCTAGTCCCGGTGTCGTGGGGGCGACCCTACAGTCGTCGGACATTTCGGCGGCTGGCCAACCTGGACCCGGTGTCGTGGGGACGACCCTATAGTCGTCGGACATGTCGGCGGCTGGCCAACCTAGTCCCGAGGTCGTCGGACTTGACGGTGGCGGGCCAATCTAGTCCCGGGGTCGTGGGGACGACCTTATAGTCGTCGGACAAGACGGCGGCTGGACATCTTTGGCCCGGGGTCGTGGGGACGACCCTATAGTCGTCGGACATGTCGGAGGCTGGCCAACCTAGTCCCGAGGTCGTCGGACTTGACGGTGGCGGGCCAATCTAGTCTCGGGGTCGTGGGGACGACCCTATAGTCGTCGGAAATGTCGGCGGCTGGCCAACTTTGGCCCGGGGTCGTGGGGACGACCCAATAGTCGTCGGACATGTTGGTGGCTTGTCAGCCTAGTCCCGGGGTCGTGGGTACGACCCTATAGTCGTCGGACAAGTCGGCGGCGGGCCAACCTTGTCCCGGGGTAGTGGGGACGACCCTATAGTGGTCGGACATGTCGGCGGCTGGCCAACTTTGGCCCGGTGTCGTGGGGACGACTCTATAGTCGTTGGACATGACGGTGGCGGGCCAATTTAGTCCCGGGGTCGTATGGACGACCCCATAGTCGTCGGACAAGTCGGCGGCTGGCCAACTTTGGCCCGGGGTCGTGGGGACGACCCAATAGTCGTCGGACATGTCGGCGGCTGGCCAACTTTGGCCCGTGGTCGTGGGGACGATCCGATTGTCGTCGGACATTTCGGCGGCATGCCTTCTTTAACCCGGGGTCGTGGGGACGACCCTATATTCGTCGAACATTTTGGCGTCTTGTCAACCTAGACCCTATAGTCGTTGGACATGACGGTGGCGGGCCAATTTAGTCCCGGGGTCGTATGGACGACCCTATAGTCGTCGGACATGTTGGCGGCTTGTCAACCTAGTCCCGGGGTCGTGGGGACGACCCTATAGTCGTTGGACATGACGGTGGCGGGCCAATCTAGTCCCGGGGTCGTAGGGACGACCCTATAGTCGTCGGACATGTCGGCGATTGGCCAACTTTGGCCCGGGGTCGTGGGGACGACCCTATAGTCGTCGGACATGACGGTGGCGGACCAATCTAGTCCCGGGGTCGTGGGGACGACCCTACAGTCGTCGGACATTTCGGCGGCTTGCCAACTTTGGCCCGGGGTCGTGGGGACGACCCCATAGTCGTCGGACATGACATTGGCGGACCAATCTAGTCCCGGGGTCGTGGGTAAGACCCTATACTCGTCGGACATGTCGGCGGCTGGCCAACTTTGGCCCGTGGTTGTGGGGACGACCCTATAGTCGTTGGACATGACGGTGGCGGGCCAATGTAGTCCCGGGGTCGTGGGGACGACCCTATAGTCGTCGGACAAGACGGCGGCTGGACATCTTTGGCCCGGGGTCGTGGGGACGACCCTATAGTCGTCGGACATGTCGGCGGCTGGCCAACCTAGTCCCGAGGTCGTTGGGACGACCTTATAGTCGTCGGACTTGACGGTGGCGGGCCAATCTAGTCCCGGTGTCGTGGGGGCGACCCTACAGTCGTCGGACATTTCGGCGGCTTGCCAACTTTGGCCCGGGGTCGTGGGGACGACTCTATAGTCGTCGGAAATGTCGGCGGCTGGCCAACCTGGACCCGGTGTCGTGGGGACGACCCTATAATCGTCGGACATGTCGGCGGCTGGCCAACCTAGTCCCGAGGTCGTCGGACTTGACGGTGGCGGGCCAATCTAGTCCCGGGGTCGTGGGGACGACCCTATAGTCGTCGGACAAGACGGCGGCTGGACATCTTTGGCCCGGGGTCGTGGGGACGACCCTATAGTCGTCGGACATGTCGGCGGCTGGCCAACCTAGTCCCGAGGTCGTCGGACTTGACGGTGGCGGGCCAATCTAGTCCCGGGGTCGTGGGGACGACCCTATAGTCGCCGGACATGTCGGCGGCTGGCCAGTCTAGTCCCGGGTCATGGGGACGACCCTATAGTCGTCGGACAAGTCGGCGGCCGGCCAACCTAGTCCGGGGGTCGTGGGGACGACCCTATAGTCGTCGGACATGACGGTGGCGGGCCACTCTAGTCCCGGGGTCGTGGGGACGACCCTATAGTCGCCGGACATGTCGGCGGCTGGCCAGTCTAGTCCCGGGTCATGGGGACGACCCTATAGTCGTCGGACAAGTCGGCGGCTGGCCAACTTTGGCCCGTGGTCGTGGGGACGACCCTATAGTCGTCGGAAATGACGGTGGCGGGCCAATCTAGTCCCGTGGTCGTGGGGACGACCCTACAGTCGTCGGACAAGTCGGCGGCGAGCCAATCTAGTCCCGCGGTCGTGGGGACGACCCTATAGTCGTCGGACAAGTCAGCGGCTGGCCAACTTTGGCCCGTGGTCGTGGGGACGACTCTATAGTCGTCGGACATGTCGGCGGCTGGCCAACCTAGACCCGGGGTCGTGGGGACGACCCTATAGTCCTCGAACAAGTCGGCGGCTGGCCAACTTTGGCCCGTGGTCGTGGGAACGACCCTATAGTCGTCGGACAAGTCGGCGGCTGGCCAAATATGGCCCGTGGTCGTGGGGACGACCCTATAGTCGTCGGACAAGACGGTGGCGGGCCAATCTAGTCCCGGGGTCGTGGGGACGACCCTATAGTCGTCGGAAATGTCGGTGGCTGTCCAACTTTGGCCCGGGGGTCGTGGGGACGACCCTATAGTCGTCGGACATGTCGGCGGCGAGCCAACATTGACCCGGGGTCGTGGGGACGACTTTATAGTCGTCGGACATGTCGGTGGCGGGCCAGTCTAGTCCCGGGTCGTGGGGACGACCCTATTGTCGTCGGACATGTCGGCGGCTGGCCAACTTTGGCCCGTGGTCGTGGGGAGGACCCTATACCCGTCGGACAAGTCGGCGGCGTACCAACCTAGTCCGGGGGTCGTGGGGACGACCCTATAGTTGTCGGACATGACGGTGGCGGGCCAGTCTAGTCCCGGGTCATGGGGACGACCCTATAGTCGTCGGACAAGTCGGCGGCTGGCCAACTTTGGCCCGTGGTCGTGGGGACGACCCTATAGTCGTCGGAAATGACGGTGGCGGGCCAATCTAGTCCCGTGGTCGTGGGGACGACCCTACAGTCGTCGGACAAGTCGGCGGCGAACCAATCTAGTCCCGCGGTCGTGGGGACGACCCTATAGTCGTCGGACAAGTCAGCGGCTGGCCAACATTGGCCAGTGGTCGTGGGGACGACCATATAGTCGTCGGACATGACGGTGGCGGGCCACTCTAGTCCCGGGTCGTGGGGACGACCCTATAGTCGTCGGACATGTCGGCGGCTGGCCAACATTGGCCCGGGGTCGTGGGGACGACCCTATAGTCGTCGGATATGTCGGCGGCTGGCCAACTTTGGCCCGTGGTCGTGGGGACGACCCTATAGTCGTCGGACATGTCGTCGATTGGCCATTATTGGCCCAGGGTCGTAGGGACGACCCTATAATCGTCGGACAAGTCAGCGGCTGGCCAACATTGGCCAGTGGTCGTGGGGACGACCCTATAGTCGTCGGACTTGACGGTGGCGGGCCAATCTAGTCCCGGGGTCGTGGGGACGACCCTATAGTCGTCAGACATGTCGGTGGCGAGCCAACCTAGTCCCGGGGTCGTAGGGACGACCCTATAGTCGTCGGACATGTCGCCGGCTGGCCAACTTTGGCCCGTGGTCGTGGGGACGACCCTATAGTCGTCGGACATAATGGTGGCAGGCCAATCTAGTCCCGGGGTCGTGGTGACGACCCTATAGTCGTCGGACAAGTCGGCGGCGGGCCAACCTAGACCCGGGGTCGTGGGGATGACCCTATAGTCGTCGGACATGACGGTGGCGGGCCAGTCTAGTCCCGGGTCGTGGGGACGACGCTATAGTCGTCGGACATGTCGGCGGCTGGCCAACTTTGGCCCGTGGTCGTGGGGACGACCCTATAGTCGTCAGACATGACGGTGGCGAGCCAACCTAGTCCCGGGGTCGTGGGGACGACCCTATAGTCGTCGGACAAGTCGGCGGCGAGCCCACCTAGTCGGGGGGTCGTGGGGACGACCCTATAGTCGTCGGACAAGTCGGCGGCCGGCCAACCTAGTCCGGGGGTCGTGGGGACGACCCTATAGTCGTCGGACATGACGGTGGCGGGCCACTCTAGTCCCGGGGTCGTGGGGACGACCCTATAGTCGCCGGACATGTCGGCGGCTGGCCAACTTTGGCCCGTGGCCGTGGGGACGACCCTATAGTCGTCGGAAATGTCGCCGGCTGGCCAACTTTGACCCGTGGTCGTGGGGACGACCCTTTAGTCGTCGGACAAGTCGGCGGCTGTCCAACTTTGGCCCGGGGTCGTGGGGACGACCCTATAGTCGTCGGACATGTCGGCGGCGAGGCCACCTAGTCGGGGGGTCGTGGGGACGACCCTATAGTCGTCGGACAAGTCGGCGGCCGGCCAACCTAGTCCCGGGGTCGTGGGGACGACCCTATAGTCGTCAGACATATCGGTGGCGAGCCAACCTAGTCCCGGGGTCGTGGGGACGACCCTATAGTCGTCGGACAAGTCGGCGGCTGGCCAACTTTGGCCCGTGGTCGTGGGGACGACTCTATAGTCGTCGGACATGTCGGCGGCTGGCCAACCTAGACCCGGGGTCGTGGGGACGACCCTATAGTCCTCGAACAAGTCGGCGGCTGGCCAAATATGGCCCGTGGTCGTGGGGACGACCCTATAGTCGTCGGAAATGTCGGCGGCGAGCCAACCTAGTCCCGGCGTCGTGGGGACGACCCTATAATGTTCGGACAAGTCGGCAGCTGGCCAAATTTGGCCCGTGGTCGTGAGGACGACCCTATAGTCGTCGGAAATGTCGGCGGCTGGCCAACTTTGGCCCGTGGTCGTGAAGACGACCCTATAGTCGTCGGACAAGACGGTGGCGGGCCAATCTAGTCCCGGGGTCGTGGGGACGACCCTATAGTCGTCGGAAATGTCGGTGGCTGTCCAACTTTGGCCCGGGGGTCGTGGGGACGACCCTATAGTCGTCGGACATGTCGGCGGCGAGCCAACATTGACCCGGGGTCGTGGGGACGACTTTATAGTCGTCGGACATGTCGGTGGCGGGCCAGTCTAGTCCCGGGTCGTGGGGACGACCCTATAGTCGTCGGACATGTCGGCGGCTGGCCAACTTTGGCCCGTGGTCGTGGGGAGGACCCTATACCCGTCGGACAAGTCGGCGGCGTACCAACCTAGTCCGGGGGTCGTGGGGACGACCCTATAGTCGTCGGACATGACGGTGGCGGGCCAGTCTAGTCCCGGGTCATGGGGACGACCCTATAGTCGTCGGACAAGTCGGCGGCTGGCCAACTTTGGCCCGTGGTCGTGGGTACGACCCTATAGTCGTCGGAAATGACGGTGGCGGGCCAATCTAGTCCCGTGGTCGTGGGGACGACCCTACAGTCGTCGGACAAGTCGGCGGCGAGCCAATCTAGTCCCGCGGTCGTGGGGACGACCCTATAGTCGTCGGACAAGTCAGCGGCTGGCCAACATTGGCCAGTGGTCGTGGGGACGACCATATAGTCGTCGGACATGACGGTGGCGGGCCACTCTAGTCCCGGGTCGTGGGGACGACCCTATAGTCGTCGGACATGTCGGCGGCTGGCCAACATTGGCCCGGGGTCGTGGGGACGACCCTATAGTCGTCGGATATGTCGGCGGCTGGCCAACTTTGGCCCGTGGTCGTGGGGACGACCCTATAGTCGTCGGACAAGTCGGCGGCGGGCCAACCTAGTCCCGGGGTCGTGGGGACGACCCTATAATCGTCGGACAAGCCGGCGGCTGGCCAACATTGGCCCGTGGTAGTGGGGACGACCCTATAGTCGTCGGACAAGTCGGCGGCTGTCCAACTTTGGCCCGGGGTCGTGGGGACGACCCTATAGTCGTCGGACTTGACGGTGGCGGGCCAATCTAGTCCCGGGGTCGTGGGGACGACCCTATAGTCGTCAGACATGTCGGTGGCGAGCCAACCTAGTCCCGGGGTCGTAGGGACGACCCTATAGTCGTCGGACATGTCGCCGGCTGGCCAACTTTGGCCCGTGGTCGTGGGGACGACCCTATAGTCGTCGGACATAACGGTGGCGGGCCAATCTAGTCCCGGGGTCGTGGGGACGACCCTATAGTCGTCGGACAAGTCGGCGGCGGGCCAACCTAGACCCGGGGTCGTGGGGATGACCCTATACTCGTCGGACATGACGGTGGCGGGCCAGTCTAGTCCCGGGTCGTGGGGACGACCCTATAGTCGTCGGACATGTCGGCGGCTGGCCAACTTTGGCCCGTGGTCGTGGGGACGACCCTATAGTCGTCAGACATGACGGTGGCGAGCCAACCTAGTCCCGGGGTCGTGGGGACGACCCTATAGTCGTCGGACAAGTCGGCAGCGAGCCCACCTATTCGGGGGGTCGTGGGGACGACCCTATAGTCGTCGGACAAGTCGGCGGCCGGCCAACCTAGTCCGGGGGTCGTGGGGACGACCCTATAGTCGTCGGACAAGTCGGCGGCTGGCCAACTTTGGCCCGTGGTCGTGGGGACGATCCGATAGTCGTCGGACATGACGGTGGCGGGTCAATCTAGTCCCGGGGTCATAGGGACGACCCTATAGTCATCGGACATGTCGGCGGC
Source organism: Andrena praecox (assembly GCA_963932275.1). NCBI lineage: Eukaryota > Metazoa > Arthropoda > Insecta > Hymenoptera > Andrenidae > Andrena > Andrena praecox. The sequence goes on from CAWVQO010000190.1 coordinate 77,495, forward strand.
TGGTCAACTTAGGCCCGTGGTCGTAGGGACGATCCGATAGTCGTTGGACATGACGGTGCCGGGCCAATCAAGTCCCGGGGTCGTGGATACGACCCTATAGTCGTCGGACATGTCGTCGATTGGCCATTATTGGGCCGGGGTCGTGGGGACGACCCTATAATCGTCGGACATGTCGGCGGCTGGCCAACATTGGCCCGTGGTCGTGGGGACGACCCAATAGTCGTCGGACATGTCGGCGGCAGGCCAACTTTGGCCCGTGGTCGTGGGGACGATCCGATAGTCGTCGGACGTGACGGTGGCTAGCCAATCTAGTCCCGGGATCGTGGGGACGACCCTATAGTCGTCGGAGATGTCGGCGGCTGTCCTACTTTGGCCCGGTGTCTTGGGGACGACTCTATAGTCGTCGGACATGTCGGCGGCTGGCCAACCTAGACCCGGGGTCGTGGGGACGACCCTATAGTCCTCGAACAAGTCGGCGGCTGGCCAACTTTGGCCCGTGGTCGTGGGAACGACCCTATAGTCGTCGGACAAGTCGGCGGCTGGCCAAATATGGCCCGTGGTCGTGGGGACGACCCTATAGTCGTCCGAAATGTCGGCGGCGAGCCAACCTAGTCCCGGCGTCGTGGGGACGACCCTATAATGTTCGGACAAGTCGGCAGCTGGCCAAATTTGGCCCGTGGCCGTGAGGACGACCCTATAGTCGTCGGAAATGTCGGCGGCTGGCCAATTTTGGCCCGTGGTCGTGAAGACGACCCTATAGTCGTCAGACATGTCGGTGGCGTGCCAACCTACTCCCGGGGTCGTGGGGACGACCCTATAGTCGTCGGACAAGTCGGCGGCGGGCCAACCTAGTCCCGGGGTCGTGGGGATTACCCTATAGTCGTCGGACAAGACGGCGGCGAGCCCACCTTGTCGGGGGGTCGTGGGGACGACCCTATAGTCGTCGGACAAGTCGGCGGCCGGCCAACCTAGTCCGGGGGTCGTGGGGACGACCCTATAGTCGTCGGACAAGACGGCGGCTGGACATCTTTGGCCCGGGGTCGTGGGTACGACCCTATAGTCGTCGGACATGTCGGCGGCTGGACATCTTTGGCCCGGGGTCGTGGGGACGACCCTACAGTCGTCGGACATGTCGGCGGCTGGCCAACCTAGTCCCGGGGTCGTTGGGACGACCCTATAGTCGTCGGACTTGACGGTGGCGGGCCAATCTAGTCCCGGGGTCGTGGGGACGACCCTACAGTCGTCGGACATGTCGGCGGCTGGCCAACTTTGGCCCGGTGTCGTGGGGACGACTCTATAGTCGTCGGAAATGTCGGCGGCTGGCCAACATTGGCCCGTGGTTGTGGGGACGACCCTATAGTCGTTGGACATGACGGTGGCGGGCCAATCTAGTCCCGGGGTCGTGGGTAAGACCCTATAGTCGTCGGACAAGACGGCGGCTGGACATCTTTGGCCCGGGGTCGTGGGGACGACCCTATAGTCGTCGGACATGTTGGCGGGTTGTCAGCCTAGTCCCGGGGTCGTGGGGACGACCCTATAGTCGTCGGACATGACGGTGGCGGACCAATCTAGTCCCGGGGTCGCGGGGTCGACCGTATAGTCGTCGCACATGTCGGCGGCTGGCCAACTTTGGCCCGTGGTCGTGGGGACGATCCAATAATCGTCGGACATGTCGGCGGCTGGCCAACTTTGGCCCGTGGTTGTGGGGACGACCCCATAGTCGTTAGACATGACGGTGGCGGGCCAATCTAGTCCCGGGGTCGTGGGGACGACCCTATAGTCGTCGGACAAGACGGCGGCTGGACATCTTTGGCACGGGGTCGTGGGGACGACCCTACAGTCGTCGGACATTTCGGCGGCTTGCCAACTTTGGCCCGGGGTCGTGGGGACGACCCTATAGTCGTCGGACATGTCGGCGGCTAGCCAACATTGGCCCGGGGTCGTCGGACTTGACGGTGGCGGGCAAATCTAGTCCCGGGGTCGTGGGGACGACCCCACAGTCGTCGGACGTTTCGGCGGCTTGCCAACTTTGGCTCGGGGTCGTGTGGACGACCCTATAGTCGTCGGACATGACGGTGGCGGACCAATCTAGTCCCGGGGTCGTGGGGACGACCCTATAGTCCTCGGACATGTCGGCGGCTGGCCAACTTTGGCCCGTGGTCGTGGGGACGATCCAATAGTCGTCGGACATGTCGGCGGCTGGCCAGCTTTGGCCCGTGGTCGTGGGGACGACCCTATAGTCGTCGGACATGTCGGCGGCTTGCCAACATTGGCCCGTGGTCGTGGGGACGACCCAACAGTCGTCGGACATGTCGGCGGCAGGCCAACTTTGGCCCGTGGTCGTGGGGACGATCCGATTGTCGTCGGACATTTCGGCGGCATGCCATCTTTAGCCCGGGGTCGTGGGGACGACCCTATATTCGTCGAACATTTTGGCGTCTTGTCAACCTAGACCCTATAGTCGTTGGACATGACGGTGGCGGGCCAATTTAGTCCCGGGGTCGTATGGACGACCCTATAGTCGTCGGACATGTCGGCGGCTGGCCAACATTGGCCCGGGGTCGTGGGGACGGCCCTATAGTCGTCGGACATGTTGGCGGCTTGTCAACCTAGTCCCGGGGTCGTGGGGACGACCCTATAGTCGTTGGACATGACGGTGGCGGGCCAATCTAGTCCCGGGGTCGTAGGGACGACCCTATAGTCGTCGGACAAGTCGGCGATTGGCCAACTTTGGCCCGGGGTCGTGGGGACGACCTTATAGTCGTCGGACATGACGGTGGCGGACCAATCTAGTCCCGGGGTCGTGGGGACGACCCTACAGTCGTCGGACATTTCGGCGGCTTGCCAACTTTGGCCCGGGGTCGTGGGGACGACCCCATAGTCGTCGGACATGACATTGGCGGACCAATCTAGTCCCGGGGTCGTGGGGAAGACCCTATACTCGTCGGACATGTCGGCGGCTGGCCAACTTTGGCCCGTGGTCGTGGGGACGATCCAATAGTCGTCGGACATGTCGGCGGCTGGCCAACTTTGGCCCGTGGTTGTGGGGACGACCCTATAGTCGTTGGACATGACGGTGGCGGGCCAATGTAGTCCCGGGGTCGTGGGGACGACCCTATAGTCGTCGGACAAGACGGCGGCTGGACATCTTTGGCCCGGGGTCGTGGGGACGACCCTATAGTCGTCGGACATGTCGGCGGCTGGCCAACCTAGTCCCGAGGTCGTTGGGACGACCCTATAGTCGTCGGACTTGACGGTGGCGGGCCAATCTAGTCCCGGGGTCGTGGGGGCGACCCTACAGTCGTCGGACATTTCGGCGGCTTGCCAACTTTGGCCCGGTGTCGTGGGGACGACCCTATAGTCGTCGGACATGTCGGCGGCTGGCCTACCTAGTCCCGAGGTCGTGGGGGCGACACTATAGTCGTCGGACATGTCGGCGGCTGGCCAACCTAGTCCCGAGGTCGTCGGACTTGACGGTGGCGGGCCAATCTAGTCCCGGGTTCGTGGGGACGAGCCTATAGTCGTCGGACAAGACGGCGGCTGGACATCTTTGGCCCGGGGTCGTGGGGACGACCCTATAGTCGTCGGACATGTCGGCGGCTGGCCAGTCTAGTCCCGGGTCGTGGGAACGACCATATAGTCGTCGGACATGACGGTGGCGGGCCACTCTAGTCCCGGGTCGTGGGGACGACCCTATAGTCGTCGGACATGTCGGCGGCTGGCCAACTTTGGCCCGGGGTCGTGGGGACGACCCTATAGTCGTCGGAAATGACGGTGGCGGGCCAATCTATTCCCGGGGTCGTGGGGACGACCGTATAGTCGTCGGACATATCAGCGGCTGGCCAACTTTGGCCCGGGGTCGTGGGGACGACCCTATAGTCGTCGGACAAGTCGGCGGCGGGCCTACCTAGTCCCGGGGTCGTGGGGACGACCCTATAGTCGTCGGACATGACGGTGGCGGGCCAGTCTAGTCCAGGGTCGTGGGGACGACCCTATAGTCGTCGGACATGTCGGCGGCTGGCCAACTTTGGCCCGTGGTCGTGGGGACGACCCTATAGTCGTCGGACATGTCGGCGGCTTGCCAACTTTGGCCCGTGGTCGTGGGGACGACCCTATAGTCGTCAGACATGACGGTGGCGAGCCAACCTAGTGCCGGGGTCGTGGGGACGACCCTATAGTCGTCGGACAAGTCGGCGGCGAGCCCACATAGTCGGGGGGTCGTGGGGACGAGCCTATAGTCGTCGGATAAGTCGGCGGCCGGCCAACCTAGTCCCGTGGTCGTGGGGACGACCCTACAGTCGTCGGACAAGTCGGCGGCGAGCCCACCTAGTCCGGGGGTCGTGGGGACGACCCTATAGTCGTCGGACAAGTCGGCGGCCGGCCAACCTAGTCCGGGGGTCGTGGGGACGACCCTATAGTCGTCGGACATGACGGTGGCGGGCCAGTCTAGTCCCGGGTCGTGGGGACGACCCTATAGTCGTCGGACATGTCGGCGGCTGGCCAACTTTGGCCCGTGGTCGTGGGGACGACCCTATAGTCGTCGGACATGTCGGCGGCTGGCCAACTTTGGCCCGTGGTCGTGGGGACGACCCTATAGTCGTCAGACATGACGGTGGCGAGCCAACCTAGTCCCGGGGTCGTGGGGACGACCCTATAGTCGTCGGACAAGTCGGCGGCGAGCCCACCTAGTCGGGGGGTCGTGGGGACGACCCTATAGTCGTCGGACATGACGGTGGCGGGCCAGTCTAGTCCCGGGTCGTGGGGACGACCCTATAGTCGTCGGAAATGTCGGTGGCTGTCCAACTTTGGCCCGGGGATCGTGGGGATGACCCTATAGTCGTCGGACATGTCGGCGGCGAGCCAACATTGACCCGGGGTCGTGGGGACGTCTTTATAGTCGTCGGACATGTCGGTGGCGGGCCAGTCTAGTCCCGGGTCGTGGGGACGACCCTATAGTCGTCGGACATGTCGGCGGCTGGCCAACTTTGGCCCGTGGTCGTGGGGAGGACCCTATACCCGTCGGACAAGTCGGCGGCGTACCAACCTAGTCCGGTGGTCGTGGGGACGACCCTATAGTCGTCGGACATGACGGTGGCGGGCCAGTCTAGTCCCGGGTCATGGGGACGACCCTATAGTCGTCGGACAAGTCGGCGGCTGGCCAACTTTGGCCCGTGGTCGTGGGGACGACCCTATAGTCGTCGGAAATGACGGTGGCGGGCCAATCTAGTCCCGTGGTCGTGGGGACGACCCTACAGTCGTCGGACAAGTCGACGGCGAGCCAATCTAGTCCCGCGGTCGTGGGGACGACCCTATAGTCGTCGGACAAGTCAGCGGCTGGCCAACATTGGCCAGTGGTCGTGGGGACGACCATATAGTCGTCGGACATGACGGTGGCGGGCCACTCTAGTCCCGGGTCATGGGGACGACCCTATAGTCGTCGGACATGTCGGCGGCTGGCCAACATTGGCCCGGGGTCGTGGGGACGACCCTATAGTCGTCAGACATATCGGTGGCGAGCCAACCTAGTCCCGGGGTCGTGGGGACGACCCTATAGTCGTCGGACAAGTCGGCGGCTGGCCAACTTTGGCCCGTGGTCGTGGGGACGATCCGATAGTCGTCGGACATGACGGTGGCGGGCCACTCTAGTCCCGGGGTCGTGGGGACGACCCTATAGTCGCCGGACATGTCGGCGGCTGGCCAACTTTGGCCCGTGGCCGTGGGGCCGACCCTATAGTCGTCGGAAATGTCGCCGGCTGGCCAACTTTGGCCCGTGGTCGTGGGGACGACCCTTTAGTCGTCGGACAAGTCGGCGGCTGTCCAACTTTGGCCCGGGGTCGTGGGGACGACCCTATAGTCGTCGGAAATGTCGGCGGCGAGGCCACCTAGTCGGGGGGTCGTGGGGACGACCCTATAGTCGTCGGACAAGTCGGCGGCCGGCCAACCAAGTCCCGGGGTCGTGGGGACGACCCTATAGTCGTCAGACATATCGGTGGCGAGCCAACCTAGTCCCGGGGTCGTGGGGACGACCCTATAGTCGTCGGACAAGTCGGCGGCTGGCCAACTTTGGCCCGTGGTCGTAGGGACGATCCGATAGTCGTTGGACATGACGGTGCCGGGCCAATCAAGTCCCGGGGTCGTGGGTACGACCCTATAGTCGTCGGACATGTCGTCGATTGGCCATTATTGGCCCGGGGTCGTGGGGACGACCCTATAATCGTCGGACATGTCGGCGGCTGGCCAACATTGGCCCGTGGTCGTGGGGACGACCCAACAGTCGTCGGACATGTCGGCGGCAGGCCAACTTTGGCCCGTGGTCGTGGGGACGATCCGATAGTCGTCGGACGTGACGGTGGCTAGCCAATCTAGTCCCGGGATCGTGGGGACGACCTTATAGTCGTCGGAGATGTCGGCGGCTGTCCTACTTTGGCCCGGTGTCTTGGGGACGACTCTATAGTCATCGGACATGTCGGCGGCTGGCCAACCTAGACCCGGGGTCGTGGGGACGACCCTATAGTCCTCGAACAAGTCGGCAGCTGGCCAACTTTGGCCCGTGGTCGTGGGAACGACCCTATAGTCGTCGGACAAGTCGGCGGCTGGCCAAATATGGCCCGTGGTCGTGGGGACGACCCTATAGTCGTCGGAAATGTCGGCGGCGAGCCAACCTAGTCCCGGCGTCGTGGGGACGACCCTATAATGTTCGGACAAGTCGGCAGCTGGCCAAATTTGGCCCGTGGTCGTGAGGACGACCCTATAGTCGTCGGAAATGTCGGCGGCGGGCCAACCTAGTCCCGGGGTCGTGGGGATGACCCTATAGTCGTCGGACAAGTCGGCGGCGAGCCCACCTAGTCGGGGGGTCGTGGGGACGACCCTATAGTCGTCGGACAAGTCGGCGGCCGGCCAACCTAGTCCGGGGGTCGTGGGGACGACCCTATAGTCGTCGGACAAGACGGCGGCTGGACATCTTTGGCCCGGGGTCGTGGGTACGACCCTATAGTCGTCGGACATGTCGGCGGCTGGACATCTTTGGCCCGGGGTCTTGGGGACGACCCTACAGTCGTCGGACATTTCGGCGGCTTGCCAACTTTGGCCCGGGGTGGTGGGGACGACCCTATAGTCGTCGGACATGTCGGCGGCTGGCCTACCTAGTCCCGAGGTCGTGGGGGCGACCCTATAGTCGTCGGACATGTCGGCGGCTGGCCAACCTAGTCCCGAGGTCGTCGGACTTGACGGTGGCGGGCCAATCTAGTCCCGGGGTCGTGGGGACGACCCTATAGTCGTCGGACAAGACGGCGGCTGGACATCTTTGGCCCGGGGTCGTGGGGACGACCCTATAGTCGTCGGACATGTCGGCGGCTGGCCAACCTAGTCCCGAGGTCGTCGGACTTGACGGTGGCGGGCCAATCTAGTCTCGGGGTCGTTAGGACGACCCTATAGTCGTCGGACATGTCGGCGGCTGGCCAACTTTGGCCCGGGGTCGTGGGGACGACCCAATAGTCGTCGGACATATTGGTGGCTTGTCAGCCTAGTCCCGGGGTCGTGGGTACGACCCTATAGTCGTCGGACAAGTCGGCGGCGGGCCAACCTTGTCCCGGGGTAGTGGGGACGACCCTATAGTCGTCGGACATGTCGGCGGCTGGCCAACCTAGTCCCGAGGTCGTCGGACTTGACGGTGGCGGGCCAATCTAGTCTCGGGGTCGTTAGGACGACCCTATAGTCGTCGGACATGTCGGCGGCTGGCCAACCTAGTCCCGAGGTCGTCGGACTTGACGGTGGCGGGCCAATCTAGTCTCGGGGTCGTTAGGACGACCCTATAGTCGTCGGACATGTCGGCGGCTGGCCAACTTTGGCCCGGGGTCGTGGGGACGACCCAATAGTCGTCGGACATGTTGGTGGCTTGTCAGCCTAGTCCCGGGGTCGTGGGTACGACCCTATAGTCGTCGGACATGTCGGCGGCTGGTCAACTTTGGCCCGTGGTCGTGGGGACGATCCAATAGTCGTCGGACATGTCGGCGGCTGGCCAGCTTTGGCCCGTGGTCGTGGGGACGACCCTATAGTCGTCGGATAAGTTAGCGGCTGGCCAACATTGGCCCGTGGTCGTGGGGACGACACTATAGTCGTCGGATATGTCGGCGGCTGGCCAACTTTGGCCCGTGGTCGTGAAGACGACCCTATAGTCGTCGGACAAGACGGTGGCGGGCTAATCTAGTCCCGGGGTCGTGGGGACGACCCTATAGTCGTCGGACATGTCGCCGGCTGGTCAACTTTGGCCCGTGGTCGTGGGGACGACCCTATAGTCGTCGGACAAGTCGGCGGCCGGCCAACCTAGTTCGGGGGTCGTGGGGACGACCCTATAGTCGTCGGACATGACGGTGGCGGGCCAGTCTAGTCCCGGGTCGTGGGGACGACCCTATAGTCGTCGGACATGTCGGCGGCTGGCCAACTTTGGCCCGTGGTCGTGGGGACGACCCTATAGTCGTCGGACAAGTCAGCGGCGAGCCCACCTAGTCCGGGGGTCGTGGGGACGACCCTATAGTCGTCGGACAAGTCGGCGGCCGGCCAACCTAGTCCGGGGGTCGTGGGGACGACCCTATAGTCGTCGGACATGACGGTGGCGGGCCAGTCTAGTCCCGGGTCGTGGGGACGACCCTATAGTCGTCGGACATGTCGGCGGCTGGCCAACTTTGGCCCGTGGTCGTGGGGACGACCCTATAGTCGTCGGACATGTCGGCGGCTGGCCAACTTTGGCCCGTGGTCGTGGGGACGACCCTATAGTCGTCAGACATGACGGTGGCGAGCCAACCTAGTCCCGGGGTCGTGGGGACGACCCTATAGTCGTCGGACATGTCGGCGGCTGGCCAACTTTGGCCCGTGGTCGTGGGGAGGACCCTATACCCGTCGGACAAGTCGGCGGCGTACCAACCTAGTCCGGGGGTCGTGGGGACGACCCTATAGTCGTCGGACATGACGGTGGCGGGCCAGTCTAGTCCCGGGTCATGGGGACGACCCTATAGTCGTCGGACAAGTCGGCGGCTGGCCAACTTTGGCCCGTGGTCGTGGGGACGACCCTATAGTCGTCGGACATGTCGGCGGCTTGCCAACTTTGGCCCGTAGTCGTGGGGACGACCCTATAGTCGTCAGACATGACGGTGGCGAGCCAACCTAGTCCCGGGGTCGTGGGGACGACCCTATAGTCGTCGGACAAGTCGGCGGCGAGCCCACCTAGTCGGGGGGTCGTGGGGACGAGCCTATAGTCGTCGGATAAGTCGGCGGCCGGCCAACCTAGTCCGGGGGTCGTGGGGACGACCCTATAGTCGTCGGACATGACGGTGGCGGGCCAGTCTAGTCCCGGGTCGTGGGGACGACCCTATAGTCGTCGGAAATGTCGGTGGCTGTCCAACTTTGGCCCGGGGGTCGTGGGGACGACCCTATAGTCGTCGGACATGTCGGCGGCGAGCCAACATTGACCCGGGGTCGTGGGGACGACTTTATAGACGTCGGACATGTCGGTGGCGGGCCAGTCTAGTCCCGGGTCGTGGGGACGACCCTATAGTCGTCGGACATGTCGGCGGCTGGCCAACTTTGGCCCGTGGTCGTGGGGAGGACCCTATACCCGTCGGACAAGTCGGCGGCGTACCAACCTAGTCCGGGGGTCGTGGGGACGACCCTATAGTCGTCGGACATGACGGTGGCGGGCCAGTCTAGTCCCGGGTCATGGGGACGACCCTATAGTCGTCGGACAAGTCGGCGGCTGGCCAACTTTGGCCCGTGGTCGTGGGGACGACCCTATAGTCGTCGGAAATGACGGTGGCGGGCCAATCTAGTCCCGTGGTCGTGGGGACGACCCTATAGTCGTCGGACATGTCGGCGGCTGGCCAACTTTGGCCCGTGGTCGTGGGGACGATCCAATAGTCGTCGGACATGTCGGCGGCTGGCCAGCTTTGGCCCGTGGTCGTGGGGACGACCCTATAGTCGTCGGACATGTCGGCGGCTAGCCAACATTGGCCCGTGGTCGTGGGGACGACCCAATAGTCGTTGGAAATGTCAGCGGCTGGCCAACTTTGACCCGGTGTCGTGGGGACGACACTATAGTCGTCGGACATGTCGGCGGCTGGCCAATCTAGTCCCGGGGTCGTGGGGACGACCCTATAGTCTTCGGACATGTCGGCGGCTGGCCAACTTTGGCCCGGGGTCGTGGGGACGATCCAATAGTCGTCGGACATGTCGGCGGCTGGTCAACTTTGGCCCGTGGTCGTGGGGACGACCCTATAGTCGTTGGACATGTCAGCGGCTGGCCAACTTTGGCCCGTGGTCGTGGGGACGAACCAATAGTCGTCGGACATGTCGGCGGCTGGCCAGCTTTGGCCCGGGGTCGTAGGGACGACCCTATAGTCGTCGGACATGTCGGCGATTTGCCAACATTGGCCCGGGGTCGTGGGGACGACATTATAGTCGTCGGACATGTCGGCGGCTGGCCAACCTAGTCCCGAGGTCGTGGGGACGACCCTATAGTCGTCGGACTTGACGGTGGCGGGCCAATCTAGTCCGGGGGTCGTGGGGACGACCCTACAGTCGTCGGACATTTCGGCGGCTTGCCAACTTTGGCCCGGGGTCGTGGGGACGATCCAATAGTCGTCGGACATGTCGGCCGCTGGTCAACTTTGGCCCGTGGGCGTGGGGACGACCCTATAGTCGTTGGACATGTCAGCGGCTGGCCAACTTTGGCCCGGTGTCGTGGGGACGACCCAATAGTCGTCGGACAAGTCGGCGGCTGGCCAACTTTGGCCCGTGGTCGTGGGGACGACCCTATAGTCGTCGGAAATGACGGTGGCGGGCCGATCTAGTCCCGTGGTCGTGGGGACGACCCTACAGTCGTCGGACAAGTCGGCGGCGAGCCCACCTAGTCCGGGGGTCGTGGGGACGACCCTATAGTCGTCGGACAAGTCGGCGGCCGGCCAACCTAGTCCGGGGGTCGTGGGGACGACCCTATAGTCGTCGGACATGACGGTGGCGGGCCAGTCTAGTCCCGGGTCGTGGGGACGACCCTATAGTCGTCGGACATGTCGGCGGCTGGCCAACTTTGGCCCGTGGTCGTGGGGACGACCCTATAGTCGTCGGACATGTCGGCGGCTGGCCAACTTTGGCCCGTGGTCGTGGGGACGACCCTATAGTCGTCAGACATGACGGTGGCGAGCCAACCTAGTCCCGGGGTCGTGGGGACGACCCTATAGTCGTCGGACATGACGGTGGCGGACCAATCTAGTCCCGGGGTCGTGGGGACGACCGTATAGTCGTCGCACATGTCGGCGGCTGGCCAACTTTGGCCCGTGGTCGTGGGGACGATCCAATAATCGTCGGACATGTCGGCGGCTGGCCAACTTTGGCCCGTGGTTGTGGGGACGACCCTATAGTCGTTGGACATGACGGTGGCGGGCCAATCTAGTCCCGGGGTCGTGGGGACGACCCTATAGTCGTCGGACAAGACGGCGGCTGGATATCTTTGGCACGGGGTCGTGGGGACGACCCTACAGTCGTCGGACATTTCGGCGGCTTGCCAACTTTGGCCCGGGGTCGTGGGGACGACCCTATAGTCGTCGGACATGTCAGCGGCTAGCCAGCATTGGCCCGGGGTCGTCGGACTTGACGGTGGCGGGCAAATCTAGTCCCGGGGTCGTGGGGACGACCCCACAGTCGTCGGACGTTTCGGCGGCTTGCCAACTTTGGCTCGGGGTCGTGTGGACGACCCTATAGTCGTCGGACATGACGGTGGCGGACCAATCTAGTCCCGGGGTCGTGGGGACGACCCTATAGTCGTCGGACATGTCGGCGGCTGGCCAACTTTGGCCCGTGGTCGTGGGGACGATCCAATAGTCGTCGGACATGTCGGCGGCTGGCCAGCTTTGGCCCGTGGTCGTGGGGACGACCCTATAGTCGTCGGACATGTCGGCGGCTAGCCAACATTGGCCCGTGGTCGTGGGGACGACCCAATAGTCGTTGGAAATGTCAGCGGCTGGCCAACTTTGACCCGGTGTCGTGGGGACGACACTATAGTCGTCGGGCATGTCGGCGGCTGGCCAATCTAGTCCCGGGGTCGTGGGGACGACCCTATAGTCTTCGGACATGTCGGCGGCTGGCCAACTTTGGCCCGGGGTCATGGGGACGATCCAATAGTCGTCGGACATGTCGGCGGCTGGTCAACTTTGGCCCGTGGTCGTGGGGACGACCCTATAGTCGTTGGACATGTCAGCGGCTGGCCAACTTTGGCCCGTGGTCGTGGGGACGATCCAATAGTCGTCGGACATGTCGGCGGCTGGCCAGCTTTGGCCCGGGGTCGTAGGGACGACCCTATAGTCGTCGGACATGTCGGCGATTTGCCAACATTGGCCCGGGGTCGTGGGGACGACATTATAGTCGTCGGACATGACGGTGGCGGGCCAGTCTAGTCCCGGGTCATGGGGACGACCCTATAGTCGTCGGACAAGTCGGCGGCTGGCCAACTTTGGCCCGTGGTCGTGGGGACGACCCTATAGTCGTCGGACATGTCGGCGGCTTGCCAACTTTGGCCCGTAGTCGTGGGGACGACCCTATAGTCGTCAGACATGACGGTGGCGAGCCAACCTAGTCCCGGGGTCGTGGGGACGACCCTATAGTCGTCGGACAAGTCGGCGGCGAGCCCACCTAGTCGGGGGGTCGTGGGGACGAGCCTATAGTCGTCGGATAAGTCGGCGGCCGGCCAACCTAGTCCGGGGGTCGTGGGGACGACCCTATAGTCGTCGGACATGACGGTGGCGGGCCAGTCTAGTCCCGGGTCGTGGGGACGACCCTATAGTCGTCGGAAATGTCGGTGGCTGTCCAACTTTGGCCCGGGGGTCGTGGGGACGACCCTATAGTCGTCGGACATGTCGGCGGCGAGCCAACATTGACCCGGGGTCGTGGGGACGACTTTATAGTCGTCGGACATGTCGGTGGCGGGCCAGTCTAGTCCCGGGTCGTGGGGACGACCCTATAGTCGTCGGACATGTCGGCGGCTGGCCAACTTTGGCCCGTGGTCGTGGGGAGGACCCTATACCCGTCGGACAAGTCGGCGGCGTACCAACCTAGTCCGGGGGTCGTGAGGACGACCCTATAGTCGTCGGACATGACGGTGGCGGGCCAGTCTAGTCCCGGGTCATGGGGACGACCCTATAGTCGTCGGACAAGTCGGCGGCTGGCCAACTTTGGCCCGTGGTCGTGGGGACGACCCTATAGTCGTCGGAAATGACGGTGGCGGGCCAATCTAGTCCCGTGGTCGTGGGGACGACCCTATAGTCGTCGGACATGTCGGCGGCTGGCCAACTTTGTCCCGTGGTCGTGGGGACGATCCAATAGTCGTCGGACATGTCGGCGGCTGGCCAGCTTTGGCCCGTGGTCGTGGGGACGACCCTATAGTCGTCGGACATGTCGGCGGCTAGCCAACATTGGCCCGTGGTCGTGGGGACGACCCAATAGTCGTTGGAAATGTCAGCGGCTGGCCAACTTTGACCCGGTGTCGTGGGGACGACACTATAGTCGTCGGACATGTCGGCGGCTGGCCAATCTAGTCCCGGGGTCGTGGGGACGACCCTATAGTCTTCGGACATGTCGGCGGCTGGCCAACTTTGGCCCGGGGTCGTGGGGACGATCCAATAGTCGTCGGACATGTCGGCGGCTGGTCAACTTTGGCCCGTGGTCGTGGGGACGACCCTATAGTCGTTGGACATGTCAGCGGCTGGCCAACTTTGGCCCGTGGTCGTGGGGACGAACCAATAGTCGTCGGACATGTCGGCGGCTGGCCAGCTTTGGCCCGGGGTCGTAGGGACGACCCTATAGTCGTCGGACATGTCGGCGATTTGCCAACATTGGCCCGGGGTCGTGGGGACGACATTATAGTCGTCGGACATGTCGGCGGCTGGCCAACCTAGTCCCGAGGTCGTGGGGACGACCCTATAGTCGTCGGACTTGACGGTGGCGGGCCAATCTAGTCCGGGGGTCGTGGGGACGACCCTACAGTCGTCGGACATTTCGGCGGCTTGCCAACTTTGGCCCGGGGTCGTGGGGACGATCCAATAGTCGTCGGACATGTCGGCCGCTGGTCAACTTTGGCCCGTGGGCGTGGGGACGACCCTATAGTCGTTGGACATGTCAGCGGCTGGCCAACTTTGGCCCGGTGTCGTGGGGACGACCCAATAGTCGTCGGACAAGTCGGCGGCTGGCCAACTTTGGCCCGTGGTCGTGGGGACGACCCTATAGTCGTCGGAAATGACGGTGGCGGGCCGATCTAGTCCCGTGGTCGTGGGGACGACCCTACAGTCGTCGGACAAGTCGGCGGCGAGCCCACCTAGTCCGGGGGTCGTGGGGACGACCCTATAGTCGTCGGACAAGTCGGCGGCCGGCCAACCTAGTCCGGGGGTCGTGGGGACGACCCTATAGTCGTCGGACATGACGGTGGCGGGCCAGTCTAGTCCCGGGTCGTGGGGACGACCCTATAGTCGTCGGACATGTCGGCGGCTGGCCAACTTTGGCCCGTGGTCGTGGGGACGACCCTATAGTCGTCGGACATGTCGGCGGCTGGCCAACTTTGGCCCGTGGTCGTGGGGACGACCCTATAGTCGTCAGACATGACGGTGGCGAGCCAACCTAGTCCCGGGGTCGTGGGGACGACCCTATAGTCGTCGGACATGACGGTGGCGGACCAATCTAGTCCCGGGGTCGTGGGGACGACCGTATAGTCGTCGCACATGTCGGCGGCTGGCCAACTTTGGCCCGTGGTCGTGGGGACGATCCAATAATCGTCGGACATGTCGGCGGCTGGCCAACTTTGGCCCGTGGTTGTGGGGACGACCCTATAGTCGTTGGACATGACGGTGGCGGGCCAATCTAGTCCCGGGGTCGTGGGGACGACCCTATAGTCGTCGGACAAGACGGCGGCTGGATATCTTTGGCACGGGGTCGTGGGGACGACCCTACAGTCGTCGGACATTTCGGCGGCTTGCCAACTTTGGCCCGGGGTCGTGGGGACGACCCTATAGTCGTCGGACATGTCAGCGGCTAGCCAGCATTGGCCCGGGGTCGTCGGACTTGACGGTGGCGGGCAAATCTAGTCCCGGGGTCGTGGGGACGACCCCACAGTCGTCGGACGTTTCGGCGGCTTGCCAACTTTGGCTCGGGGTCGTGTGGACGACCCTATAGTCGTCGGACATGACGGTGGCGGACCAATCTAGTCCCGGGGTCGTGGGGACGACCCTATAGTCGTCGGACATGTCGGCGGCTGGCCAACTTTGGCCCGTGGTCGTGGGGACGATCCAATAGTCGTCGGACATGTCGGCGGCTGGCCAGCTTTGGCCCGTGGTCGTGGGGACGACCCTATAGTCGTCGGACATGTCGGCGGCTAGCCAACATTGGCCCGTGGTCGTGGGGACGACCCAATAGTCGTTGGAAATGTCAGCGGCTGGCCAACTTTGACCCGGTGTCGTGGGGACGACACTATAGTCGTCGGGCATGTCGGCGGCTGGCCAATCTAGTCCCGGGGTCGTGGGGACGACCCTATAGTCTTCGGACATGTCGGCGGCTGGCCAACTTTGGCCCGGGGTCATGGGGACGATCCAATAGTCGTCGGACATGTCGGCGGCTGGTCAACTTTGGCCCGTGGTCGTGGGGACGACCCTATAGTCGTTGGACATGTCAGCGGCTGGCCAACTTTGGCCCGTGGTCGTGGGGACGATCCAATAGTCGTCGGACATGTCGGCGGCTGGCCAGCTTTGGCCCGGGGTCGTAGGGACGACCCTATAGTCGTCGGACATGTCGGCGATTTGCCAACATTGGCCCGGGGTCGTGGGGACGACATTATAGTCGTCGGACATGACGGTGGCGGGCCAGTCTAGTCCCGGGTCATGGGGACGACCCTATAGTCGTCGGACAAGTCGGCGGCTGGCCAACTTTGGCCCGTGGTCGTGGGGACGACCCTATAGTCGTCGGACATGTCGGCGGCTTGCCAACTTTGGCCCGTAGTCGTGGGGACGACCCTATAGTCGTCAGACATGACGGTGGCGAGCCAACCTAGTCCCGGGGTCGTGGGGACGACCCTATAGTCGTCGGACAAGTCGGCGGCGAGCCCACCTAGTCGGGGGGTCGTGGGGACGAGCCTATAGTCGTCGGATAAGTCGGCGGCCGGCCAACCTAGTCCGGGGGTCGTGGGGACGACCCTATAGTCGTCGGACATGACGGTGGCGGGCCAGTCTAGTCCCGGGTCGTGGGGACGACCCTATAGTCGTCGGAAATGTCGGTGGCTGTCCAACTTTGGCCCGGGGGTCGTGGGGACGACCCTATAGTCGTCGGACATGTCGGCGGCGAGCCAACATTGACCCGGGGTCGTGGGGACGACTTTATAGTCGTCGGACATGTCGGTGGCGGGCCAGTCTAGTCCCGGGTCGTGGGGACGACCCTATAGTCGTCGGACATGTCGGCGGCTGGCCAACTTTGGCCCGTGGTCGTGGGGAGGACCCTATACCCGTCGGACAAGTCGGCGGCGTACCAACCTAGTCCGGGGGTCGTGAGGACGACCCTATAGTCGTCGGACATGACGGTGGCGGGCCAGTCTAGTCCCGGGTCATGGGGACGACCCTATAGTCGTCGGACAAGTCGGCGGCTGGCCAACTTTGGCCCGTGGTCGTGGGGACGACCCTATAGTCGTCGGAAATGACGGTGGCGGGCCAATCTAGTCCCGTGGTCGTGGGGACGACCCTATAGTCGTCGGACATGTCGGCGGCTGGCCAACTTTGTCCCGTGGTCGTGGGGACGATCCAATAGTCGTCGGACATGTCGGCGGCTGGCCAGCTTTGGCCCGTGGTCGTGGGGACGACCCTATAGTCGTCGGACATGTCGGCGGCTAGCCAACATTGGCCCGTGGTCGTGGGGACGACCCAATAGTCGTTGGAAATGTCAGCGGCTGGCCAACTTTGACCCGGTGTCGTGGGGACGACACTATAGTCGTCGGACATGTCGGCGGCTGGCCAATCTAGTCCCGGGGTCGTGGGGACGACCCTATAGTCTTCGGACATGTCGGCGGCTGGCCAACTTTGGCCCGGGGTCGTGGGGACGATCCAATAGTCGTCGGACATGTCGGCGGCTGGTCAACTTTGGCCCGTGGTCGTGGGGACGACCCTATAGTCGTTGGACATGTCAGCGGCTGGCCAACTTTGGCCCGTGGTCGTGGGGACGAACCAATAGTCGTCGGACATGTCGGCGGCTGGCCAGCTTTGGCCCGGGGTCGTAGGGACGACCCTATAGTCGTCGGACATGTCGGCGATTTGCCAACATTGGCCCGGGGTCGTGGGGACGACATTATAGTCGTCGGACATGTCGGCGGCTGGCCAACCTAGTCCCGAGGTCGTGGGGACGACCCTATAGTCGTCGGACTTGACGGTGGCGGGCCAATCTAGTCCGGGGGTCGTGGGGACGACCCTACAGTCGTCGGACATTTCGGCGGCTTGCCAACTTTGGCCCGGGGTCGTGGGGACGATCCAATAGTCGTCGGACATGTCGGCCGCTGGTCAACTTTGGCCCGTGGGCGTGGGGACGACCCTATAGTCGTTGGACATGTCAGCGGCTGGCCAACTTTGGCCCGGTGTCGTGGGGACGACCCAATAGTCGTCGGACAAGTCGGCGGCTGGCCAACTTTGGCCCGTGGTCGTGGGGACGACCCTATAGTCGTCGGAAATGACGGTGGCGGGCCGATCTAGTCCCGTGGTCGTGGGGACGACCCTACAGTCGTCGGACAAGTCGGCGGCGAGCCCACCTAGTCCGGGGGTCGTGGGGACGACCCTATAGTCGTCGGACAAGTCGGCGGCCGGCCAACCTAGTCCGGGGGTCGTGGGGACGACCCTATAGTCGTCGGACATGACGGTGGCGGGCCAGTCTAGTCCCGGGTCGTGGGGACGACCCTATAGTCGTCGGACATGTCGGCGGCTGGCCAACTTTGGCCCGTGGTCGTGGGGACGACCCTATAGTCGTCGGACATGTCGGCGGCTGGCCAACTTTGGCCCGTGGTCGTGGGGACGACCCTATAGTCGTCAGATATGACGGTGGCGAGCCAACCTAGTCCCGGGGTCGTGGGGACGACCCTATAGTCGTCGGACATGACGGTGGCGGACCAATCTAGTCCCGGGGTCGTGGGGACGACCGTATAGTCGTCGCACATGTCGGCGGCTGGCCAACTTTGGCCCGTGGTCGTGGGGACGATCCAATAATCGTCGGACATGTCGGCGGCTGGCCAACTTTGGCCCGTGGTTGTGGGGACGACCCTATAGTCGTTGGACATGACGGTGGCGGGCCAATCTAGTCCCGGGGTCGTGGGGACGACCCTATAGTCGTCGGACAAGACGGCGGCTGGATATCTTTGGCACGGGGTCGTGGGGACGACCCTACAGTCGTCGGACATTTCGGCGGCTTGCCAACTTTGGCCCGGGGTCGTGGGGACGACCCTATAGTCGTCGGACATGTCAGCGGCTAGCCAGCATTGGCCCGGGGTCGTCGGACTTGACGGTGGCGGGCAAATCTAGTCCCGGGGTCGTGGGGACGACCCCACAGTCGTCGGACGTTTCGGCGGCTTGCCAACTTTGGCTCGGGGTCGTGTGGACGACCCTATAGTCGTCGGACATGACGGTGGCGGACCAATCTAGTCCCGGGGTCGTGGGGACGACCCTATAGTCGTCGGACATGTCGGCGGCTGGCCAACTTTGGCCCGTGGTCGTGGGGACGATCCAATAGTCGTCGGACATGTCGGCGGCTGGCCAGCTTTGGCCCGTGGTCGTGGGGACGACCCTATAGTCGTCGGACATGTCGGCGGCTAGCCAACATTGGCCCGTGGTCGTGGGGACGACCCAATAGTCGTTGGAAATGTCAGCGGCTGGCCAACTTTGACCCGGTGTCGTGGGGACGACACTATAGTCGTCGGGCATGTCGGCGGCTGGCCAATCTAGTCCCGGGGTCGTGGGGACGACCCTATAGTCTTCGGACATGTCGGCGGCTGGCCAACTTTGGCCCGGGGTCATGGGGACGATCCAATAGTCGTCGGACATGTCGGCGGCTGGTCAACTTTGGCCCGTGGTCGTGGGGACGACCCTATAGTCGTTGGACATGTCAGCGGCTGGCCAACTTTGGCCCGTGGTCGTGGGGACGATCCAATAGTCGTCGGACATGTCGGCGGCTGGCCAGCTTTGGCCCGGGGTCGTAGGGACGACCCTATAGTCGTCGGACATGTCGGCGATTTGCCAACATTGGCCCGGGGTCGTGGGGACGACATTATAGTCGTCGGACATGTCGGCGGCTGGCCAACCTAGTCCCGAGGTCGTGGGGACGACCCTATAGTCGTCGGACTTGACGGTGGCGGGCCAATCTAGTCCGGGGGTCGTGGGGACGACCGTACAGTCGTCGGACATTTCGGCGGCTTGCCAACTTTGGCCCGGGGTCGTGGGGACGATCCAATAGTCGTCGGACATGTCGGCCGCTGGTCAACTTTGGCCCGTGGGCGTGGGGACGACCCTATAGTCGTTGGACATGTCAGCGGCTGGCCAACTTTGGCCCGGTGTCGTGGGGACGACCCAATAGTCGTCGGACATGTCGGCGGCTGGCCAACTTTGGCCCGTGGTCGTGGGGACGATCCGATAGTCGTTGGACATGACGGTGGCGGGCCAATCTAGTCCGGGGGTCGTGGGGACGACCCTACAGTCGTCGGACATTTCGGCGGCTTGCCAACTTTGGCCCGGGGTCGTGGGGATGACCCTATAGTCGTCGGACTTGACGGTGGCGGGCCAATCTAGTCCCGGGGTTGTGGGGACGACCCTACAGTCGCCGGACATTTCGGCGGCTTGCCAACTTTGGCCCGGGGTCGTGGGGACGACCCTATAGTCGTCGGACATGTCGGCGGCTGGCCAAAATTGGCCCGAGGTCGTGGGGGCGACCCAATAGTCTTCGGACATGTCAGCGGCTGGCCAACTTTGGCCCGTGGTCGTGGGGACGATCCAATAGTCGTCGGACATGTCGGCGGCTGGCCAGCTTTGGCCCGGGGTCGTAGGGACGACCCTATAGTCGTCGGACATGTCGGCGATTTGCCAACATTGGCCCGGGGTCGTGGGGACGACATTATAGTCGTCGGACATGTCGGCGGCTGGCCAACCTAGTCCCGAGGTCGTGGGGACGACCCTATAGTCGTCGGACTTGACGGTGGCGGGCCAATCTAGTCCCGAGGTCGTGGGGACGACCCTATAGTCGTCGGACTTGACGGTGGCCGGCCAATCTATTCCCGGGGTCGTGGGGACGACCCTACAGTCGTCGGACATTTCGGCGGCTTGCCAACTTTGGCCCGGGGTCGTGGGGACGACCCTATAGTCGTCGGACATGTCGGCGGCTGGCCAAAATTGGCCCGAGGTCGTGGGGGCGACCCAATAGTCGTTGGAAATGTCAGCGGCTGGCCAACTTTGACCCGGTGTCGTGGGGACGACTCTATAGTCGTCGGACATGTCGGTGGCTGGCCAATCTAGTCCCGGGGTCGTGGGGACGACCCTATAGTCTTCGGACATGTCGGCGGCTGGCCAACTTTGGCCCGTGGTCGTGGGGACGATCGAATAGTCGTCGGACATGTCGGCGGCTGGCCAGCTTTGGCCCGGGGTCGTAGGGACGACCCTATAGTCGTCAGACATGACGGTGGCGAGCCAACCTAGTCCCGGGGTCGTGGGGACGACCCTATAGTCGTCGGACATGAC
Source organism: Andrena praecox (assembly GCA_963932275.1). Taxonomy (NCBI): domain Eukaryota; kingdom Metazoa; phylum Arthropoda; class Insecta; order Hymenoptera; family Andrenidae; genus Andrena; species Andrena praecox. The sequence continues at coordinate 98,269 of CAWVQO010000190.1, forward strand.
GGTGGCGGACCAATCTAGTCCCGGGGTCGTGGGGACGACCGTATAGTCGTCGCACATGTCGGCGGCTGGCCAACTTCGGCCCGTGGTCGTGGGGACGATCCAATAATCGTCGGACATGTCGGCGGCTGGCCAACTTTGGCCCGTGGTTGTGGGGACGACCCTATAGTCGTTGGACATGTCAGCGGCTGGCCAACTTTGACCCGGTGTCGTGGGGACGACTCTATAGTCGTCGGACATGTCGGTGGCTGGCCAATCTAGTCCCGGGGTCGTGGGGACGACCCTATAGTCGTTGGACATGACGGTGGCGGGCCAATCTAGTCCCGGGGTCGTGTGGACGACCCTATAGTCGTCGGACAAGACGGCGGCTGGACATCTTTGGCACGGGGTCGTGGGGACGACCCTACAGTCGTCGGACATTTCGGCGGCTTGCCAACTTTGGCCCGGGGTCGTGGGGACGACCCTATAGTCGTCGGACATGTCGGCGGCTAGCCAACATTGGCCCGGGGTCGTCGGACTTGACGGTGGCGGGCCAATCTAGTCCCGGGGTCGTGGGGACGACCCCACAGTCGTCGGACATTTCGGCGGCTTGCCAACTTTGGCCCGGGGTCGTGTGGACGACCCTATAGTCGTCGGACATGATGGTGGCGGACCAATCTAGTCCCGGGGTCGTGGGGACGACCCTATAGTCGTCGGACATGTCGGCGGCTGGTCAACTTTGGCCCGTGGTCGTGGGGACGATCCAATAGTCGTCGGACATGTCGGCGGCTGGCCAGCTTTGGCCCGTGGTCGTGGGGACGACCCTATAGTCGTCGGACAAGTTAGCGGCTGGCCAACATTGGCCCGTGGTCGTGGGGACGACACTATAGTCGTCGGATATGTCGGCGGCTGGCCAACTTTGGCCCGTGGTCGTGAAGACGACCCTATAGTCGTCGGACAAGTCGGCGGCCGGCCAACCTAGTCCGGGGGTCGTGGGGACGACCCTATAGTCGTCGGACATGACGGTGGCGGGCCAGTCTAGTCCCGGGTCGTGGGGACGACCCTATAGTCGTCGGACATGTCGGCGGCTGGCCAACTTTGGCCCGTGGTCGTGGGGACGACCCTATAGTCGTCGGACAAGTCGGCGGCCGGCCAACCTAGTTCGGGGGTCGTGGGGACGACCCTATAGTCGTCGGACATGACGGTGGCGGGCCAGTCTAGTCCCGGGTCGTGGGGACGACCCTATAGTCGTCGGACATGTCGGCGGCTGGCCAACTTTGGCCCGTGGTCGTGGGGACGACCCTATAGTCGTCGGACAAGTCAGCGGCGAGCCCACCTAGTCCGGGGGTCGTGGGGACGACCCTATAGTCGTCGGACAAGTCGGCGGCCGGCCAACCTAGTCCGGGGGTCGTGGGGACGACCCTATAGTCGTCGGACATGACGGTGGCGGGCCAGTCTAGTCCCGGGTCGTGGGGACGACCCTATAGTCGTCGGACATGTCGGCGGCTGGCCAACTTTGGCCCGTGGTCGTGGGGACGACCCTATAGTCGTCGGACATGTCGGCGGCTGGCCAACTTTGGCCCGTGGTCGTGGGGACGACCCTATAGTCGTCAGACATGACGGTGGCGAGCCAACCTAGTCCCGGGGTCGTGGGGACGACCCTATAGTCGTCGGACATGTCGGCGGCTGGCCAACTTTGGCCCGTGGTCGTGGGGAGGACCCTATACCCGTCGGACAAGTCGGCGGCGTACCAACCTAGTCCGGGGGTCGTGGGGACGACCCTATAGTCGTCGGACATGACGGTGGCGGGCCAGTCTAGTCCCGGGTCATGGGGACGACCCTATAGTCGTCGGACAAGTCGGCGGCTGGCCAACTTTGGCCCGTGGTCGTGGGGACGACCCTATAGTCGTCGGACATGTCGGCGGCTTGCCAACTTTGGCCCGTAGTCGTGGGGACGACCCTATAGTCGTCAGACATGACGGTGGCGAGCCAACCTAGTCCCGGGGTCGTGGGGACGACCCTATAGTCGTCGGACAAGTCGGCGGCGAGCCCACCTAGTCGGGGGGTCGTGGGGACGAGCCTATAGTCGTCGGATAAGTCGGCGGCCGGCCAACCTAGTCCGGGGGTCGTGGGGACGACCCTATAGTCGTCGGACATGACGGTGGCGGGCCAGTCTAGTCCCGGGTCGTGGGGACGACCCTATAGTCGTCGGAAATGTCGGTGGCTGTCCAACTTTGGCCCGGGGGTCGTGGGGACGACCCTATAGTCGTCGGACATGTCGGCGGCGAGCCAACATTGACCCGGGGTCGTGGGGACGACTTTATAGTCGTCGGACATGTCGGTGGCGGGCCAGTCTAGTCCCGGGTCGTGGGGACGACCCTATAGTCGTCGGACATGTCGGCGGCTGGCCAACTTTGGCCCGTGGTCGCGGGGAGGACCCTATACCCGTCGGACAAGTCGGCGGCGTACCAACCTAGTCCGGGGGTCGTGGGGACGACCGTATAGTCGTCGGACATGACGGTGGCGGGCCAGTCTAGTCCCGGGTCATGGGGACGACCCTATAGTCGTCGGACAAGTCGGCGGCTGGCCAACTTTGGCCCGTGGTCGTGGGGACGACCCTATAGTCGTCGGAAATGACGGTGGCGGGCCAATCTAGTCCCGTGGTCGTGGGGACGACCCTACAGTCGTCGGACAAGTCGGCGGCGAGCCCACCTAGTCCGGGGGTCGTGGGGACGACCCTATAGTCGTCGGACAAGTCGGCGGCCGGCCAACCTAGTCCGGGGGTCGTGGGGACGACCCTATAGTCGTCGGACATGACGGTGGCGGGCCAGTCTAGTCCCGGGTCGTGGGGACGACCCTATAGTCGTCGGACATGTCGGCGGCTGGCCAACTTTGGCCCGTGGTCGTGGGGACGACCCTATAGTCGTCGGACATGTCGGCGGCTGGCCAACTTTGGCCCGTGGTCGTGGGGACGACCCTATAGTCGTCAGACATGACGGTGGCGAGCCAACCTAGTCCCGGGGTCGTGGGGACGACCCTATAGTCGTCGGACATGACGGTGGCGGACCAATCTAGTCCCGGGGTCGTGGGGACGACCGTATAGTCGTCGCACATGTCGGCGGCTGGCCAACTTTGGCCCGTGGTCGTGGGGACGATCCAATAATCGTCGGACATGTCGGCGGCTGGCCACCTTTGGCCCGTGGTTGTGGGGACGACCCTATAGTCGTTGGACATGACGGTGGCGGGCCAATCTAGTCCCGGGGTCGTGGGGACGACCCTATAGTCGTCGGACATTTCGGCGGCTGGCCAACTTTGGCCCGGGGTCGTGGGGACGACCCTATAGTCGTCGGACATGTTGGCGGCTTGTCAGCCTAGTCCCGGGGTCGTGGGTACGACCCTACAGTCGTCGGACATTTCGGCGGCTGGCCAACTTTGGCCCGTGGTTGTGGGGACGACCCTATAGTCGTTGGACATGACGGTGGCGGGCCAATCTAGTCCCGGGTCGTGGGGACGACCCTATAGTCGTCGGACATGTCGGCGGCTGGCCAACATTGGCCCGGGGTCGTGGGGACGACCCTATAGTCGTCGGACATGTCGTCGATTGGCCATTATTGGCCCGGGGTCGTGGGGACGACCCTATAATCGTCGGACATGTCGGCGGCTGGCCAACATTGGCCCGTGGTCGTGGGGACGACCCAACAGTCGTCGGATATGTCGGCGGCAGGCCAACTTTGGCCCGTGGTCGTGGGGACGATCGGACGTGACGGTGGCTAGCCAATCTAGTCCCGGGATCGTGGGGACGACCCTATAGTCGTCGGAGATGTCGGCGGCTGTCCTACTTTGGCCCGGTGTCTTGGGGACGACTCTATAGTCGTCGGACATGTCGGCGGCTGGCCAACCTAGACCCGGGGTCGTGGGGACGACCCTATAGTCCTCGAACAAGTCGGCGGCTGGCCAACTTTGGCCCGTGGTCGTGGGAACGACCCTATAGTCGTCGGACAAGTCGGCGGCTGGCCAAATATGGCCCGTGGTCGTGGGGACGACCCTATAGCCGTCGGAAATGTCGGCGGCGAGCCAACCTAGTCCCGGCGTCGTGGGGACGACCCTATAATGTTCGGACAAGTCGGCAGCTGGCCAAATTTGGCCCGTGGTCGTGAGGACGACCCTATAGTCGTCGGAAATGTCGGCGGCTGGCCAACTTTGGCCCGTGGTTGTGAAGACGACCCTATAGTCGTCGGACAAGACGGTGGCGGGCCAATCTAGTCCCGGGGTCGTGGGGACGACCCTATAGTCGTCGGAAATGTCGGTGGCTGTCCAACTTTGGCCCGGGGGTCGTGGGGACGACCCTATAGTCGTCGGACATGTCGGCGGCGAGCCAACATTGACCCGGGGTCGTGGGGACGACTTTATAGTCGTCGGACATGTCGGTGGCGGGCCAGTCTAGTCCCGGGTCGTGGGGACGACCCTATAGTCATCGGACATGTCGGCGGCTGGCCAACTTTGGCCCGTGGTCGTGGGGAGGACCCTATACCCGTCGGACAAGTCGGCGGCGTACCAACCTAGTCCGGGGGTCGTGGGGACGACCCTATAGTCGTCGGACATGACGGTGGCGGGCCAGTCTAGTCCCGGGTCATGGGGACGACCCTATAGTCGTCGGACAAGTCGGCGGCTGGCCAACTTTGGCCCGTGGTCGTGGGGACGACCCTATAGTCGTCGGAAATGACGGTGGCGGGCCAATCTAGTCCCGTGGTCGTGGGGACGACCCTACAGTCGTCGGACAAGTCGGCGGCGAGCCAATCTAGTCCCGGGGTCGTGGGGACGACCCTATAGTCGTCGGACATGTCGGCGGCCGGCCAACCTAGTCCGGGGGTCGTGGGGACGACCCTATAGTCGTCGGACATGACGGTGGCGGGCCAGTCTAGTCCCGGGTCGTGGGGACGACCCTATAGTCGTCGGACATGTCGGCGGCTGGCCAACTTTGGCCCGTGGTCGTGGGGACGACCCTATAGTCGTCGGACATGTCGGCGGCTGGCCAACTTTGGCCCGTGGTCGTGGGGACGACCCTATAGTCGTCAGACATGACGGTGGCGAGCCAACCTAGTCCCGAGGTCGTGGGGACGACCCTATAGTCGTCGGACATGTCGGCGGCTGGCCAACTTTGGCCCGTGGTCGTGGGGAGGACCCTATACCCGTCGGACAAGTCGGCGGCGTACCAACCTAGTCCGGGGGTCGTGGGGACGACCCTATAGTCGTCGGACATGACGGTGGCGGGCCAGTCTAGTCCCGGGTCATGGGGACGACCCTATAGTCGTCGGACAAGTCGGCGGCTGGCCAACTTTGGCCCGTGGTCGTGGGGACGACCCTATAGTCGTCGGACATGTCGGCGGCTTGCCAACTTTGGCCCGTAGTCGTGGGGACGACCCTATAGTCGTCAGACATGACGGTGGCGAGCCAACCTAGTCCCGGGGTCGTGGGGACGACCCTATAGTCGTCGGACAAGTCGGCGGCGAGCCCACCTAGTCGGGGGGTCGTGGGGACGAGCCTATAGTCGTCGGATAAGTCGGCGGCCGGCCAACCTAGTCCGGGGGTCGTGGGGACGACCCTATAGTCGTCGGACATGACGGTGGCGGGCCAGTCTAGTCCCGGGTCGTGGGGACGACCCTATAGTCGTCGGAAATGTCGGTGGCTGTCCAACTTTGGCCCGGGGGTCGTGGGGACGACCCTATAGTCGTCGGACATGTCGGCGGCGAGCCAACATTGACCCGGGGTCGTGGGGACGACTTTATAGTCGTCGGACATGTCGGTGGCGGGCCAGTCTAGTCCCGGGTCGTGGGGACGACCCTATAGTCGTCGGACATGTCGGCGGCTGGCCAACTTTGGCCCGTGGTCGTGGGGAGGACCCTATACCCGTCGGACAAGTCGGCGGCGTACCAACCTAGTCCGGGGGTCGTGGGGACGACCGTATAGTCGTCGGACATGACGGTGGCGGGCCAGTCTAGTCCCGGGTCATGGGGACGACCCTATAGTCGTCGGACAAGTCGGCGGCTGGCCAACTTTGGCCCGTGGTCGTGGGGACGACCCTATAGTCGTCGGAAATGACGGTGGCTGTCCAACTTTGGCCCGGGGGTCGTGGGGACGACCCTATAGTCGTCGGACATGTCGGCGGCGAGCCAACATTGACCCGGGGTCGTGGGGACGACTTTATAGTCGTCGGACATGTCGGTGGCGGGCCAGTCTAGTCCCGGGTCGTGGGGACGACCCTATAGTCGTCGGAAATGTCGGTGGCTGTCCAACTTTGGCCCGGGGGTCGTGGGGACGACCCTATAGTCGTCGGACATGTCGGCGGCGAGCCAACATTGACCCGGGGTCGTGGGGACGACTTTATAGTCGTCGGACATGTCGGTGGCGGGCCAGTCTAGTCCCGGGTCGTGGGGACGACCCTATAGTCGTCGGACATGTCGGCGGCTGGCCAACTTTGGCCCGTGGTCGTGGGGAGGACCCTATACCCGTCGGACAAGTCGGCGGCGTACCAACCTAGTCCGGGGGTCGTGGGGACGACCGTATAGTCGTCGGACATGACGGTGGCGGGCCAGTCTAGTCCCGGGTCATGGGGACGACCCTATAGTCGTCGGACAAGTCGGCGGCTGGCCAACTTTGGCCCGTGGTCGTGGGGACGACCCTATAGTCGTCGGAAATGACGGTGGCGGGCCAATCTAGTCCCGTGGTCGTGGGGACGACCCTACAGTCGTCGGACAAGTCGGCGGCGAGCCCACCTAGTCCGGGGGTCGTGGGGACGACCCTATAGTCGTCGGACAAGTCGGCGGCCGGCCAACCTAGTCCGGGGGTCGTGGGGACGACCCTATAGTCGTCGGACATGACGGTGGCGGGCCAGTCTAGTCCCGGGTCGTGGGGACGACCCTATAGTCGTCGGACATGTCGGCGGCTGGCCAACTTTGGCCCGTGGTCGTGGGGACGACCCTATAGTCGTCGGACATGTCGGCGGCTGGCCAACTTTGGCCCGTGGTCGTGGGGACGACCCTATAGTCGTCAGACATGACGGTGGCGAGCCAACCTAGTCCCGGGGTCGTGGGGACGACCCTATAGTCGTCGGACATGACGGTGGCGGACCAATCTAGTCCCGGGGTCGTGGGGACGACCGTATAGTCGTCGCACATGTCGGCGGCTGGCCAACTTTGGCCCGTGGTCGTGGGGACGATCCAATAATCGTCGGACATGTCGGCGGCTGGCCACCTTTGGCCCGTGGTTGTGGGGACGACCCTATAGTCGTTGGACATGACGGTGGCGGGCCAATCTAGTCCCGGGGTCGTGGGGACGACCCTATAGTCGTCGGACATTTCGGCGGCTGGCCAACTTTGGCCCGGGGTCGTGGGGACGACCCTATAGTCGTCGGACATGTTGGCGGCTTGTCAGCCTAGTCCCGGGGTCGTGGGTACGACCCTACAGTCGTCGGACATTTCGGCGGCTGGCCAACTTTGGCCCGTGGTTGTGGGGACGACCCTATAGTCGTTGGACATGACGGTGGCGGGCCAATCTAGTCCCGGGTCGTGGGGACGACCCTATAGTCGTCGGACATGTCGGCGGCTGGCCAACATTGGCCCGGGGTCGTGGGGACGACCCTATAGTCGTCGGACATGTCGTCGATTGGCCATTATTGGCCCGGGGTCGTGGGGACGACCCTATAATCGTCGGACATGTCGGCGGCTGGCCAACATTGGCCCGTGGTCGTGGGGACGAC
>CAWVQO010000191.1:0-45345 GCA_963932275.1 Andrena praecox
GTTGAGTATTTTTGTTGTAGGATCAATATTTGGGTAAATGTAGATGAAAATATCTTCAATTTTTAGGATTGTGAAAAAAATTTTAGTTGGAAGTGCCAAATTTTAATAAATGTATTTGAAATCAACTTGAATTATTTTGGATTTTGTTGAGTATTTTTGTTGTAGGATCTATAGTTGAGTAAATTTAGATGAAAATAACTTCAATTTTGTGGATTGTGAAAAAAATTTTAGTTGGAAGTGTCAAATTTTAATAAATTTATTTGAAGGGACTCCTTTAGTGTCTCGAATGCATTTTGCTGTTCTGCTGACCACTTGAATTCCACCTTATTGCTCGTGATGCTTGACAGTGGTTTGGCTATTTTGGAGTACTTCGGAATAAATCTACGATAGTATCCTGCTAGTCCTAGGAATGCTTGTAATTCCTTTAACTTGGTTGGGACGGGAAATTCTCTTACAGCTTCCGTCTTTTCGGGATTCGGTTTAATCCCGTCTGGCGTAATTATGTGGCCTAGAAATCCTACTTCTTTTCGCAGAAATGCACATTTTCCCGGTTGCAATTTCAGATTGTACCGGCGCAAGGTGTCTAGGACCTTCCGTAATCGCGTATTATGTTCCTTTAGGCTCGCTCCGTGTATGACAATGTCATCTAGATAGACAAAGCAATCTATTCCTTGCAGTCCTACTAGCGCGGTGTTCATGGCTCTTTGGAACGTAGCGGGTGCGTTCTTCAGTCCGAAAGGCATACGATTGAATTCGTAGTGGCCCTGTGGCGTGGAGAAAGCCGTCTTGCCCTTATCCTGTTCGTCCATCGGTATCTGATGATATCCCGAGGCCAGGTCAAGGGTTGTGAAGTATTGTGCCTTCCCCAATTGATCAAGGATATCCGTGATATTGGGTAGAGGGAATGAGTCGCCTATGGTGGCGTCGTTTATTTTACGGTAGTCCACTACTACTCGATATTTGATATTTCCCGCAGCGTCGGGTTTTTTGGGCACTACTAATAATGGTGCGTTCCATGGGCTGGAGCTGTGTTGTATTATTCCATCCTCTAACATTTGATCTACCTGTTTCTTGACTTCTCGCTTATGCGTTTCAGGTAACCTGTATGGTTTAACATTGCAGGGTAAGGTATCTCCTTTTATCGGGATCCTATGTGTAGTTACTGTAGCTGTGGTTAGTTTGTCTCCTGGTAAGTGAAACATATCGTGGTATTCCCTACAGATCTCATTTATAGATTCTCTTTCTTCGGAATTCAGGTGTTCGCAGTTCACCTGTTCCATGACTCGATTGAAACGCATGGTCAGCGATTCGTGCGCGGTCAACGCTCGGACGGCTGCGGCGCTATCGTTGGCTGGTGCGATATCGCGGCTTGGCACGTCAGTTAATGTGACTCGTGGTATGACTACTCTTTTTTCTTCGTCTGTCGTATTCATAATGCAGGCTATGCATTGTCCCTCTTCTGGTTTAGTTAAACCTTCGCCTAGGTATACTCCTTCTCTTAACTGTCGTTTTTCTATGATTCCTTCTCGCAGGCTACTTGTTAGTATCAGACATATTTTCTGGGAGCGCGCGGGTATGGTTACTTCCGTGGCCTGGGTTAACGGTTGCCAATGATTCCCTCTTACTAGCACTTCCTGAGTGTGATAGTCTATTGCGATCCTAACAGTTTTGAGGAAATCTAGCCCTAGCAGTCCATCTGCTTCTTCTAGTGTGTCGGTTTCTACTACGTGCAAAGGGTGTCTTATTTCCTTTCCATTGATGTAGAAGGTGGCGTCTATTTTCCCTAACGTGTGTGCTCTATCCCCTGTAAACGAAGTGAGTAACACTTCGCTGGGCTCCATGAGTATATTGGTCGGTAGGGCTTTCCTGGCGATCAATGATACTTCTGCTCCGTTATCTATTATCATGGTTGTATTCCTTCGTATAGTTTCCTTTATGTCGACCTTTACCCTGTCCGATATGAACCTCTTGGTAGTGAGTGAGCTTATTCTAATCACTCGAATTTTTCGCGTTTGCTCTCGGGCAGGTGCATTTCGTGTCGGTAGTCCAGCGCGCTCGTAATTGTTTCGAGCTGCGGAATGCGTTTGGTCAGCGTTTTCGTATCGCGTCGACGGCCTAGTCTCTGAGGTCGGTCGGTGACCCTCCGCTTCTCGTCGGGGCGGTGCCCATCTTGCGTCGTTTGCCATTATGGGTTGTATTCTCCGATTATATTCGGGTGCAGGAAAACTTCTTCGCGGGTTATGTCTAGGCTGGTCCTTCCAGCAATCCCTAGTATTATGCCCTGATCGTTTGCAATTGTTGCAATATTTATTCGTCGTGGTACTCGAGGTCGCCGTGCTGCTTGCAGCACGTGCCCCAGAGGAGGTGACGACTCGTTTGCGAGTGGTCCGTTCTTCTTCTACTGCCATCGCGATTGCTTCGGGGAGATCGGCAGCCCTTCGCGATTTGACTAAAACCTTTAGTTCATTGTGTAGCCCTTCTTGAAACACATGATGACCCTGTTGCTTGATTGCCTCGATAGCGCCTCCTCGGGCTATCGGATTGTCTCCGCCTGCGGTGGTTACTGCCACTTGTTCGTTGACTAAAGTGGCCACCCGGTTTCCGAATGTATGTGCGTCCTCGTGAGTCCCTTGCCTACATTGGAGTAATTCTGCCACGATGGTCGTGCACGTTCTCGCCGGTTTGTACAACGCGGTTAGCAAGTCTTCTAATTCTTCGTACGTCTGTATCTTTCGCGTGCCTACTTCTGCAAGGGCCGGACCCGTGAATCGCGTTAAGATGATACCGCGTAGTATGGCAGGTTCATCCTCGGCTTCGCCGTAGGATGTCATCGCGTAGTGGCAATGATTTAGGAAGGAGGTTAGTTCCTCGGGTTTGGTTCCGTCGAACTTCGGAACGCCCTTTAAGGCTCTTTCGGACGCTGCTGACGCCTTCGGTAACGGCGCGCGTCGGTTAGGGTCTCTGTCCGATACAGGGGGTACGAATAGGCTTGAACGTCTAGGTACGGCGTCGTCTCTAAAGCGAACCGCGGTCCTAGTTGCTGTCGGAGGGTCAGAGGCGGGGGACGGAGTCGCTGCCGCTTGCCCTTGGTTTACGTCTGGATTCAATGTATCGTGGTGCAGGTCTAGTACTGCATCTATCGTTTCCTTCAGGCGTTCTAGTTTGGCGTCTGTTGACGTGGCTTTCCCGTCAAAGGAGGTTATTTTCGCTGTTAGCTGGGCGAGGGACCGATCTATTGCTGCTATTTTGTCGGCCAGGATCGCGACGCTTGCTGCGACCGTGTCGCGTGCGGGTACCGCCGTGGTGACGGACATGTCTATGTCTTGTAAATCGGTTTCGTCTAATAGGGTGCTTTCCCTGGGGTTACTCGGGCTTCCTAGCTCGGTTAGTTGATTTTCGGTTGCTGGTTCAGCACGCGTGAGTAAGCTAAAATCTAGTTCGTCGAACGGGAATTGTCGCTCGGACACTACGGGTCCTGTATGAGTTAATACGGACTGGATCGCTTCCAGAGGGAAGTGGTCGCTGGTAGATTGCTGTTCGAGAGCTTGTCGCGCACGGGCTCCGGATTGACGGAGTGTGTCGAGGGCGAAAAGGAGAGGGTCGTCCTCTGACTTTCGCGGGCGCGGTCGTCGGACCCTACGCGGGTTGCTCCGGCTAAGTGCTCTAGGTGTAGGAAGCTCTACCCGTTCGGTTAAATCTAGATTTCGATCGATATACGCTTCTACGGATTTTACGCGGCGCATGAGAACGGCGGGGCTCTGCTCGCGGTTTTTGCTGAGTGTGGTATTTCGCACTTACAGCACGTAGAGCAGGCGATGCATGGTCGTCTCGATGTCGGCCGCGGAATTTCCTGCAGGCGTCCTCTGTAGACGGATGTCAGCAGTGCGGAGTGCGTTACCCTACTTTTAGGTGGGTCGTTGTCTCCGCTATTGTCCTGATGTCCCAGTCGGTCAGGCTTGTCCCCTACGTTGGCTGGATCCCACCGCTGCCACCAATTTTGTTGTGGAAAGCGCCTGGGTCGAGATTCTCTCTGAGAATCTCGCGGTGTTCCTAGGTCGTCCTTCGCTGTTGTCGTCCGACGGGCTCCGAATACTCGGGTGAGGATGCCGGGACGGATATACTCGGTTATAAACCGAGGGTAGTAGGATCCTTGGCCGGTTAAGGAGTTGGAACTCGCCGTAGGTTAAACAAGGTTTATTCTGTCCCGATCTGGGTTACATGGACACTGTGACAATCCGCGTGAGTCTCGTATAGAGTCTATAACAAGTCTGAGCTCGCATTGCTCGTACATGGTTCTTATACTTTAATCGGGGCGAAGCGGGGACCATCGGGGTCTCCGTCTTTGGCCCGCTTTTGGGTGTTTCACCATAAGCTGACGGTTCTCGGTGCGCTTCCGAAAACCCTTACGCAGTTGTGCCAGATTTCGACTGTTCGATTGAAGCAATCGGAATGTGTCGTGATGTCGTTACGCGGGGTGTCGGTTGGGTTACAACAAATTTTTAGGATTGTGAAAAAAATTTTAGTTGGAAGTGTCAAATTTTAATAAATTTATTTGAAATCAACTTGAATTATTTTGGATTTTGTTGAGTATTTTTGTTGTAGGATCTATATTTGAGTAAATTTAGATGAAAATAACTTCAAATTTGTGGATTGTGAAAAAAATTTTTGTTGGAAGTGTCAAATTTTAATAAATATATTTGAAACCAAATTCGATTTTTTGGATTTTCTTGAGTATTTTTGTTGTAGGATCTACAATTGAGTAAATTTAGATGAAAATAACTTCGATTTTTTTGATTTTGTCACGATTTTTGTCAAATTTTAATAAATTTATTTGAAATCAACTTGGATAATTTTGGAATTTGTTGAGTATTTTTGTTGTAGGATCAATATTTGGGTAAATTTAGATGAAAATATCTTCAATTTTTAGGATTGTGAAAAAAATTTTAGTTGGAAGTGTCAAATTTTAATAAATTTATTTGAAATCAACTTGAATTATTTTGGATTTTGTTGAGTATTTTTGTTGTAGGATCTATATTTGAGTAAATTTAGATGAAAATAACTTCAATTTTTTGGATTGTGAAAAAAAATTTAGTTGGAAGTGTCAAATTTTAATAAATTTATTTTAAACCTACTTCGATTTTTTGGATTTTCTTGAGTATTTTTGTTGTAGATTCTACAATTGAGTAAATTTAGATGAAAATAACTTCGATTTTTTTGATTTTGTCACGATTTTTGTCAAATTTTAATAAATTTATTTGAAATCAACTTGGATAATTTTGGAATTTGTTGAGTATTTTTGTTGTAGGATCAATATTTGGGTAAATTTAGATGAAAATATCTTCAATTTTTAGGATTGTGAAAAAAATTTTAGTTGGAAGTGTCAAATTTTAATAAATTTATTTGAAATCAACTTGAATTATTTTGGATTTTGTTGAGTATTTTTGTTGTAGGATCTATAGTTGAGTAAATTTAGATGAAAATAACTTCAATTTTGTGGATTGTGAAAAAAATTTTAGTTGGAAGTGTCAAATTTTAATAAATTTATTTGAAACCAAATTCGATTTGTTGGATTTTCTTGAGTATTTTTGTTGTAGGATCTATATTTGAGTAAATTTAGATGAAAATAACTTCAATTTTGTGGATTGTGAAAAAAATTTTTGTTGGAAGTGTCAAATTTTAATAAATTTATTTGAAACCAAATTCGATTTTTGGGATTTTCTTGAGTATTTTTGTTGTAGGATCTACAATTGAGTAAATTTAGATGAAAATAACTTCGATTTTTTGGATTTTGTCACGATTTTTGTCAAATTTTAATAAATTTATTTGAAATCAACTGGGTTAATTTTGGAATTTGTAGAGTATTTTTGTTGTAGGATCAATATTTGGGTAAATTTAGATGAAAATATCTTCAATTTTTAGGATTGTGAAAAAAATTTTAGTTGGAAGTGTCAAATTTTAATAAATGTATTTGAAATCAACTTGAATTATTTTGGATTTTGTTGAGTATTTTTGTTGTAGGATCTATATTTGAGTAAATTTAGATGAAAATAACTTCAATTTTGTGGATTGTGAAAAAAATTTTTGTTGGAAGTGTCAAATTTTAATAAATTTATTTGAAACCAAATTCGATTTTTTGGATTTTCTTGAGTATTTTTGTTGTAGGATCTACAATTGAGTAAATTTAGATGAAAATAACTTCGATTTTTTGGATTTTGTCACGATTATTGTCAAATTTTAATAAATTTATTTGAAATCAACTTGGTTAATTTTGGAATATGTTGAGTATTTTTGTTGTAGGATCAATATTTGGGTAAATTTAGATGAAAATATCTTCAATTTTTAGGATTGTGAAAAAAATTTTAGTTGGAAGTGTCAAATTTTAATAAATTTATTTGAAATCAACTTGAATTATTTTGGATTTTGTTGAGTATTTTTGTTGTAGGATCTATAGTTGAGTAAATTTAGATGAAAATAACTTCAATTTTGTGGATTGTGAAAAAAATTTTAGTTGGAAGTGTCAAATTTTAATAAATTTATTTGAAACCAAATTCGATTTGTTGGATTTTCTTGAGTATTTTTGTTGTAGGATCAATATTTGAGTAAATTTAGATGAAAATATCTTCAATTTTTAGGATTGTGAAAAAAATTTTTGTTGGAAGTGTCAAATTTTAATAAATTTATTTGAAACCAAATTCGATTTTTGGGATTTTCTTGAGTATTTTTGTTGTAGGATCTACAATTGAGTAAATTTAGATGAAAATAACTTCGATTTTTTGGATTTTGTCACGATTATTGTCAAATTTTAATAAATTTATTTGAAATCAACTTGGTTAATTTTGGAATTTGTTGAGTATTTTTGTTGTAGGATCAATATTTGGGTAAATGTAGATGAAAATATCTTCAATTTTTAGGATTGTGAAAAAAATTTTAGTTGGAAGTGTCAAATTTTAATAAATTTATTTGAAATCAACTTGAATTATTTTGGATTTTGTTGAGTATTTTTGTTGTAGGATCTATAGTTGAGTAAATTTAGATGAAAATAACTTCAATTTTGTGGATTGTGAAAAAAATTTTAGTTGGAAGTGTCAAATTTTAATAAATTTATTTGAAACCAAATTCGATTTGTTGGATTTTCTTGAGTATTTTTGTTGTAGGATCTATATTTGAGTAAATTTAGATGAAAATAACTTCAATTTTGTGGATTGTGAAAAAAATTTTTGTTGGAAGTGTCAAATTTTAATAAATTTATTTGAAACCAAATTCGATTTTTGGGATTTTCTTGAGTATTTTTGTTGTAGGATCTACAATTGAGTAAATTTAGATGAAAATAACTTCGATTTTTTGGATTTTGTCACGATTTTTGTAAAATTTTAATAAATTTATTTGAAATCAACTTGGTTAATTTTGGAATTTGTAGAGTATTTTTGTTGTAGGATCAATATTTGGGTAAATTTAGATGAAAATATCTTCAATTTTTAGGATTGTGAATAAAATTTTAGTTGGAAGTGTCAAATTTTAATAAATTTATTTGAAATCAACTTGAATTATTTTGGATTTTGTTGAGTATTTTTGTTGTAGGATCTATAGTTGAGTAAATTTAGATGAAAATAACTTCAATTTTGTGGATTGTGAAAAAAATTTTAGTTGGAAGTGTCAAATTTTAATAAATTTATTTTAAACCAACTTCGATTTTTTGGATTTTCTTGAGTATTTTTGTTGTAGGATCTACAATTGAGTAAATTTAGATGAAAATAACTTCGATTTTTTGGATTTTGTCACGATTTTTGTCAAATTTTAATAAATTTATTTGAAATCAACTTGGGTAATTTTGGAATTTGTTGAGTATTTTTGTTGTAGGATCAATATTTGGGTAAATGTAGATGAAAATATCTTCAATTTTTAGGATTGTGAAAAAAATTTTAGTTGGAAGTGCCAAATTTTAATAAATGTATTTGAAATCAACTTGAATTATTTTGGATTTTGTTGAGTATTTTTGTTGTAGGATCTATATTTGAGTAAATTTAGATGAAAATAACTTCAATTTTGTGGATTGTGAAAAAAATTTTGTTAGAAGTGTCAAATTTTAATAAATTTATTTGAAACCAAATTCGATTTTTTTGATTTTCTTGAGTATTTTTGTTGTAGGATCTACAATTGAGTAAATTTAGATGAAAATAACTTCGATTTTTTGGATTTTGTCACGATTTTTGTCAAATTTTAATAAATTTATTTGAAATCAACTTGGATAATTTTGGAATTTGTTGAGTATTTTTGTTGTAGGATCAATATTTGGGTAAATTTAGATGAAAATATCTTCAATTTTTAGGATTGTGAAAAAAATTTTAGTTGGAAGTGTCAAATTTTAATAAATTTATTTGAAATCAACTTGAATTATTTTGGATTTTGTTGAGTATTTTTGTTGTAGGATCTATAGTTGAGTAAATTTAGATGAAAATAACTTCAATTTTGTGGATTGTGAAAAAAATTTTAGTTGGAAGTGTCAAATTTTAATAAATTTATTTGAAACCAAATTCGATTTGTTGGGTTTTCTTGAGTATTTTTGTTGTAGGATCAATATTTGAGTAAATTTAGATGAAAATATCTTCAATTTTTAGGATTGTGAAAAAAATTTTTGTTGGAAGTGTCAAATTTTAATAAATTTATTTGAAACCAAATTCGATTTTTGGGATTTTCTTGAGTATTTTTGTTGTAGGATCTACAATTGAGTAAATTTAGATGAAAATAACTTCGATTTTTTGGATTTTGTCACGATTATTGTCAAATTTTAATAAATTTATTTGAAATCAACTTGGTTAATTTTGGAATTTGTTGAGTATTTTTGTTGTAGGATCAATATTTGGGTAAATGTAGATGAAAATATCTTCAATTTTTAGGATTGTGAAAAAAATTTTAGTTGGAAGTGTCAAATTTTAATAAATTTATTTGAAATCAACTTGAATTATTTTGGATTTTGTTGAGTATTTTTGTTGTAGGATCTATAGTTGAGTAAATTTAGATGAAAATAACTTCAATTTTGTGGATTGTGAAAAAAATTTTAGTTGGAAGTGTCAAATTTTAATAAATTTATTTGAAACCAAATTCGATTTGTTGGATTTTCTTGAGTATTTTTGTTGTAGGATCTATATTTGAGTAAATTTAGATGAAAATAACTTCAATTTTGTGGATTGTGAAAAAAATTTTTGTTGGAAGTGTCAAATTTTAATAAATTTATTTGAAACCAAATTCGATTTTTGGGATTTTCTTGAGTATTTTTGTTGTAGGATCTACAATTGAGTAAATTTAGATGAAAATAACTTCGATTTTTTGGATTTTGTCACGATTTTTGTCAAATTTTAATAAATTTATTTGAAATCAACTTGGTTAATTTTGGAATTTGTAGAGTATTTTTGTTGTAGGATCAATATTTGGGTAAATTTAGATGAAAATATCTTCAATTTTTAGGATTGTGAAAAAAATTTTAGTTGGAAGTGTCAAATTTTAATAAATTTATTTGAAATCAACTTGAATTATTTTGGATTTTGTTGAGTATTTTGTTGTAGGATCTATAGTTGAGTAAATTTAGATGAAAATAACTTCAATTTTGTGGATTGTGAAAAAAATTTTAGTTGGAAGTGTCAAATTTTAATAAATTTATTTGAAACCAAATTCGATTTGTTGGATTTTCTTGAGTATTTTTGTTGTAGGATCTATATTTGAGTAAATTTAGATGAAAATAACTTCAATTTTGTGGATTGTGAAAAAAATTTTTGTTGGAAGTGTCAAATTTTAATAAATTTATTTGAAACCAAATTCGATTTTTGGGATTTTCTTGAGTATTTTTGTTGTAGGATCTACAATTGAGTAAATTTAGATGAAAATAACTTCGATTTTTTGGATTTTGTCACGATTTTTGTCAAATTTTAATAAATTTATTTGAAATCAACTTGGTTAATTTTGGAATTTGTAGAGTATTTTTGTTGTAGGATCAATATTTGGGTAAATTTAGATGAAAATATCTTCAATTTTTAGGATTGTGAATAAAATTTTAGTTGGAAGTGTCAAATTTTAATAAATTTATTTGAAATCAACTTGAATTATTTTGGATTTTGTTGAGTATTTTTGTTGTAGGATCTATAGTTGAGTAAATTTAGATGAAAATAACTTCAATTTTGTGGATTGTGAAAAAAATTTTAGTTGGAAGTGTCAAATTTTAATAAATTTATTTTAAACCAACTTCGATTTTTTGGATTTTCTTGAGTATTTTTGTTGTAGGATCTACAATTGAGTAAATTTAGATGAAAATAACTTCGATTTTTTGGATTTTGTCACGATTTTTGTCAAATTTTAATAAATTTATTTGAAATCAACTTGGGTAATTTTGGAATTTGTTGAGTATTTTTGTTGTAGGATCAATATTTGGGTAAATGTAGATGAAAATATCTTCAATTTTTAGGATTGTGAAAAAAATTTTAGTTGGAAGTGCCAAATTTTAATAAATGTATTTGAAATCAACTTGAATTATTTTGGATTTTGTTGAGTATTTTTGTTGTAGGATCTATATTTGAGTAAATTTAGATGAAAATAACTTCAATTTTGTGGATTGTGAAAAAAATTTTTGTTGGAAGTGTCAAATTTTAATAAATTTATTTGAAACCAAATTCGATTTTTTGGATTTTCTTGAGTATTTTTGTTGTAGGATCTACAATTGAGTAAATTTAGATGAAAATAACTTCGATTTTTTGGATTTTGTCACGATTATTGTCAAATTTTATAAATTTATTTGAAATCAACTTGGTTTATTTTGGAATTTGTTGAGTATTTTTGTTGTAGGATCAATATTTGGGTAAATTTAGATGAAAATATCTTCAATTTTTAGGATTGTGAAAAAAATTTTAGTTGGAAGTGTCAAATTTTAATAAATTTATTTGAAATCAACTTGAATTATTTTGGATTTTGTTGAGTATTTTTGTTGTAGGATCTATAGTTGAGTAAATTTAGATGAAAATAACTTCAATTTTGTGGATTGTGAAAAAAATTTTAGTTGGAAGTGTCAAATTTTAATAAATTTATTTGAAACCAAATTCGATTTGTTGGATTTTCTTGAGTATTTTTGTTGTAGGATCTATATTTGAGTAAATTTAGATGAAAATAACTTCAATTTTGTGGATTGTGAAAAAAATTTTTGTTGGAAGTGTCAAATTTTAATAAATTTATTTGAAACCAAATTCGATTTTTGGGATTTTCTTGAGTATTTTTGTTGTAGGATCTACAATTGAGTAAATTTAGATGAAAATAACTTCGATTTTTTGGATTTTGTCACGATTTTTGTCAAATTTTAATAAATTTATTGTAAATCAACTTGGTTAATTTTGGAATTTGTTGAGTATTTTTGTTGTAGGATCAATATTTGGGTAAATTTAGATGAAAATATCTTCAATTTTTAGGATTGTGAAAAAAATTTTAGTTGGAAGTGTCAAATTTTAATAAATGTATTTGAAATCAACTTGAATTATTTTGGATTTTGTTGAGTATTTTTGTTGTAGGATCTATATTTGAGTAAATTTAGATGAAAATAACTTCAATTTTGTGGATTGTGAAAAAAAATTTTGTTGGAAGTGTCAAATTTTAATAAATATATTTGAAACCAAATTCGATTTTTTGGATTTTCTTGAGTATTTTTGTTGTAGGATCTACAATTGAGTAAATTTAGATGAAAATAACTTCGATTTTTTGGATTTTGTCACGATTTTAGTCAAATTTTAATAAATTTATTTGAAATCAACTTGGATAATTTTGGAATTTGTTGAGTATTTTTGTTGTAGGATCAATATTTGGGTAAATTTAGATGAAAATATCTTCAATTTTTAGGATTGTGAAAAAAATTTTATTTGGAAGTGTCAAATTTTAATAAATTTATTTGAAATCAACTTGAATTATTTTGGATTTTGTTGAGTATTTTTGTTGTAGGATCTATATTTGAGTAAATTTAGATGAAAATAACTTCAATTTTTTGGATTGTGAAAAAAAATTTAGTTGGAAGTGTCAAATTTTAATAAATTTATTTTAAACCTACTTCGATTTTTTGGATTTTCTTGAGTATTTTTGTTGTAGATTCTACAATTGAGTAAATTTAGATGAAAATAACTTCGATTTTTTGGATTTTGTCACGATTTTTGTCAAATTTTAATAAATTTATTTGAAATCAACTTGGATAATTTTGGAATTTGTTGAGTATTTTTGTTGTAGGATCAATATTTGGGTAAATTTAGATGAAAATATCTTCAATTTTTAGGATTGTGAAAAAAATTTTAGTTGGAAGTGTCAAATTTTAAAAAATTTATTTGAAATCAACTTGAATTATTTTGGATTTTGTTGAGTATTTGTGTTGTAGGATCTATATTTGAGTAAATTTAGATGAAAATAACTTCAATTTTGTGGATTGTGAAAAAAATTTTTGTTGGAAGTGTCAAATTTTAATAAATTTATTTGAAACCAAATTCGATTTTTGGGATTTTCTTGAGTATTTTTGTTGTAGGATCTACAATTGAGTAAATTTAGATGAAAATAACTTCGATTTTTTGGATTTTGTCACGATTTTTGTCAAATTTTAATAAATTTATTTGAAATCAACTTGGTTAATTTTGGAATTTGTTGAGTATTTTTGTTGTAGGATCAATATTTGGGTAAATTTAGATGAAAATATCTTCAATTTTTAGGATTGTGAAAAAAATTTTAGTTGGAAGTGTCAAATTTTAATAAATTTATTTGAAATCAACTTGAATTATTTTGGATTTTGTTGTGTATTTTTGTTGTAGGATCTATATTTGAGTAAATTTAGATGAAAATAACTTCAATTTTGTGGATTGCGAAAAAAAATTTTGTTGGAAGTGTCAAATTTTAATAAATTTATTTGAAACCAAATTCGATTTTTTGGATTTTCTTGAGTATTTTTGTTGTAGGATCTACAACTGAGTAAATTTAGATGAAAATAACTTCGATTTTTTGGATTTTGTCACGATTTTTGTCAAATTTTAATAAATTTATTTGAAATCAACTTGGTTAATTTTAGAATTTGTTGAGTATTTTTGTTGTAGGATCAATATTTGGGTAAATTTAGATGAAAATATCTTCAATTTTTAGGATTGTGAAAAAAATTTTAGTTGGAAGTGTCAAATTTTAATAAATGTATTTGAAATCAACTTGAATTATTTTGGATTTTGTTGAGTATTTTTGTTGTAGGATCTATATTTGAGTAAATTTAGATGAAAATAACTTCAATTTTGTGGATTGTGAAAAAAAATTTTGTTGGAAGTGTCAAATTTTAATAAATTTATTTGAAACCAAATTCGATTTTTTGGATTTTCTTGAGTATTTTTGTTGTAGGATCTACAATTGAGTAAATTTAGATGAAAATAACTTCGATTTTTTGGATTTTGTCACGATTATTGTCAAATTTTAATAAATTTATTTGAAATCAACTTGGTTAATTTTGGAATTTGTTGAGTATTTTTGTTGTAGGATCAATATTTGGGTAAATTTAGATGAAAATATCTTCAATTTTTAGGATTGTGAAAAAAATTTTAGTTGGAAGTGTCAAATTTTAATAAATTTATTTGAAATCAACTTGAATTATTTTGGATTTTGTTGAGTATTTATGTTGTAGGATCTATAGTTGAGTAAATTTAGATGAAAATAACTTCAATTTTGTGGATTGTGAAAAAAATTTTTGTTGGAAGTGTCAAATTTTAATAAATTTATTTGAAACCAAATTCGATTTTTGGGATTTTCTTGAGTATTTTTGTTGTAGGATCTACAATTGAGTAACTTTAGATGAAAATAACTTCGATTTTTTGGATTTTGTCACGATTTTTGTCAAATTTTAATAAATTTATTTGAAATCAACTTGGATAATTTTGGAATTTGTTGAGTATTTTTGTTGTAGGATCAATATTTGGGTAAATTTAGATGAAAATATCTTCAATTTTTAGGATTGTGAAAAAAATTTTAGTTGGAAGTGTCAAATTTTAAAAAATTTATTTGAAATCAACTTGAATTATTTTGGATTTTGTTGAGTATTTTTGTTGTAGGATCTATATTTGAGTAAATTTAGATGAAAATAACTTCAATTTTGTGGATTGTGAAAAAAATTTTTGTTGGAAGTGTCAAATTTTAATAAATTTATTTGAAACCAAATACGATTTTTTGGATTTTCTTGAGTATTTTTGTTGTAGGATCTACAATTGAGTAAATTTAGATGAAAATAACTTCGATTTTTTGGATTTTGTCACGATTATTGTCAAATTTTAATAAATTTATTTGAAATCAACTTGGTTAATTTTGGAATATGTTGAGTATTTTTGTTGTAGGATCAATATTTGGGTAAATTTAGATGAAAATATCTTCAATTTTTAGGATTGTGAAAAAAATTTTAGTTGGAAGTGTCAAATTTTAATAAATTTATTTGAAATCAACTTGAATTATTTTGGATTTTGTTGAGTATTTTTGTTGTAGGATCTATAGTTGAGTAAATTTAGATGAAAATAACTTCAATTTTGTGGATTGTGAAAAAAATTTTAGTTGGAAGTGTCAAATTTTAATAAATTTATTTGAAACCAAATTCGATTTGTTGGATTTTCTTGAGTATTTTTGTTGTAGGATCAATATTTGAGTAAATTTAGATGAAAATATCTTCAATTTTTAGGATTGTGAAAAAAATTTTTGTTGGAAGTGTCAAATTTTAATAAATTTATTTGAAACCAAATTCGATTTTTGGGATTTTCTTGAGTATTTTTGTTGTAGGATCTACAATTGAGTAAATTTAGATGAAAATAACTTCGATTTTTTGGATTTTGTCACGATTTTTGTCAAATTTTAATAAATTTATTTGAAATCAACTTGGATAATTTTGGAATTTGTTGAGTAATTTTGTTGTAGGATCAATATTTGGGTAAATTTAGATGAAAATATCTTCAATTTTTAGGATTGTGAAAAAAATTTTAGTTGGAAGTGTCAAATTTTAATAAATGTATTTGAAATCAACTTGAATTATTTTGGATTTTGTTGAGTATTTTTGTTGTAGGATCTATATTTGAGTAAATTTAGATGAAAATAACTTCAATTTTGTGGATTGTGAAAAAAATTTTTGTTGGAAGTGTCAAATTTTAATAAATTTATTTGAAACCAAATTCGATTTTTTGGATTTTCTTGAGTATTTTTGTTGTAGGATCTACAATTGAGTAAATTTAGATGAAAATAACTTCGATTTTTTGGATTTTGTCACGATTATTGTCAAATTTTATAAATTTATTTGAAATCAACTTGGTTTATTTTGGAATTTGTTGAGTATTTTTGTTGTAGGATCAATATTTGGGTAAATTTAGATGAAAATATCTTCAATTTTTAGGATTGTGAAAAAAATTTTAGTTGGAAGTGTCAAATTTTAATAAATTTATTTGAAATCAACTTGAATTATTTTGGATTTTGTTGAGTATTTTTGTTGTAGGATCTATAGTTGAGTAAATTTAGATGAAAATAACTTCAATTTTGTGGATTGTGAAAAAAATTTTAGTTGGAAGTGTCAAATTTTAATAAATTTATTTGAAACCAAATTCGATTTGTTGGATTTTCTTGAGTATTTTTGTTGTAGGATCTATATTTGAGTAAATTTAGATGAAAATAACTTCAATTTTGTGGATTGTGAAAAAAATTTTTGTTGGAAGTGTCAAATTTTAATAAATTTATTTGAAACCAAATTCGATTTTTGGGATTTTCTTGAGTATTTTTGTTGTAGGATCTACAATTGAGTAAATTTAGATGAAAATAACTTCGATTTTTTGGATTTTGTCACGATTTTTGTCAAATTTTAATAAATTTATTGTAAATCAACTTGGTTAATTTTGGAATTTGTTGAGTATTTTTGTTGTAGGATCAATATTTGGGTAAATTTAGATGAAAATATCTTCAATTTTTAGGATTGTGAAAAAAATTTTAGTTGGAAGTGTCAAATTTTAATAAATGTATTTGAAATCAACTTGAATTATTTTGGATTTTGTTGAGTATTTTTGTTGTAGGATCTATATTTGAGTAAATTTAGATGAAAATAACTTCAATTTTGTGGATTGTGAAAAAAAATTTTGTTGGAAGTGTCAAATTTTAATAAATATATTTGAAACCAAATTCGATTTTTTGGATTTTCTTGAGTATTTTTGTTGTAGGATCTACAATTGAGTAAATTTAGATGAAAATAACTTCGATTTTTTGGATTTTGTCACGATTTTAGTCAAATTTTAATAAATTTATTTGAAATCAACTTGGATAATTTTGGAATTTGTTGAGTATTTTTGTTGTAGGATCAATATTTGGGTAAATTTAGATGAAAATATCTTCAATTTTTAGGATTGTGAAAAAAATTTTAGTTGGAAGTGTCAAATTTTAATAAATTTATTTGAAATCAACTTGAATTATTTTGGATTTTGTTGAGTATTTTTGTTGTAGGATCTATATTTGAGTAAATTTAGATGAAAATAACTTCAATTTTTTGGATTGTGAAAAAAAATTTAGTTGGAAGTGTCAAATTTTAATAAATTTATTTTAAACCTACTTCGATTTTTTGGATTTTCTTGAGTATTTTTGTTGTAGATTCTACAATTGAGTAAATTTAGATGAAAATAACTTCGATTTTTTGGATTTTGTCACGATTTTTGTCAAATTTTAATAAATTTATTTGAAATCAACTTGGATAATTTTGGAATTTGTTGAGTATTTTTGTTGTAGGATCAATATTTGGGTAAATTTAGATGAAAATATCTTCAATTTTTAGGATTGTGAAAAAAATTTTAGTTGGAAGTGTCAAATTTTAAAAAATTTATTTGAAATCAACTTGAATTATTTTGGATTTTGTTGAGTATTTGTGTTGTAGGATCTATATTTGAGTAAATTTAGATGAAAATAACTTCAATTTTGTGGATTGTGAAAAAAATTTTTGTTGGAAGTGTCAAATTTTAATAAATTTATTTGAAACCAAATTCGATTTTTGGGATTTTCTTGAGTATTTTTGTTGTAGGATCTACAATTGAGTAAATTTAGATGAAAATAACTTCGATTTTTTGGATTTTGTCACGATTTTTGTCAAATTTTAATAAATTTATTTGAAATCAACTTGGTTAATTTTGGAATTTGTTGAGTATTTTTGTTGTAGGATCAATATTTGGGTAAATTTAGATGAAAATATCTTCAATTTTTAGGATTGTGAAAAAAATTTTAGTTGGAAGTGTCAAATTTTAATAAATTTATTTGAAATCAACTTGAATTATTTTGGATTTTGTTGTGTATTTTTGTTGTAGGATCTATATTTGAGTAAATTTAGATGAAAATAACTTCAATTTTGTGGATTGCGAAAAAAAATTTTGTTGGAAGTGTCAAATTTTAATAAATTTATTTGAAACCAAATTCGATTTTTTGGATTTTCTTGAGTATTTTTGTTGTAGGATCTACAACTGAGTAAATTTAGATGAAAATAACTTCGATTTTTTGGATTTTGTCACGATTTTTGTCAAATTTTAATAAATTTATTTGAAATCAACTTGGTTAATTTTAGAATTTGTTGAGTATTTTTGTTGTAGGATCAATATTTGGGTAAATTTAGATGAAAATATCTTCAATTTTTAGGATTGTGAAAAAAATTTTAGTTGGAAGTGTCAAATTTTAATAAATGTATTTGAAATCAACTTGAATTATTTTGGATTTTGTTGAGTATTTTTGTTGTAGGATCTATATTTGAGTAAATTTAGATGAAAATAACTTCAATTTTGTGGATTGTGAAAAAAAAATTTGTTGGAAGTGTCAAATTTTAATAAATTTATTTGAAACCAAATTCGATTTTTTGGATTTTCTTGAGTATTTTTGTTGTAGGATCTACAATTGAGTAAATTTAGATGAAAATAACTTCGATTTTTTGGATTTTGTCACGATTATTGTCAAATTTTAATAAATTTATTTGAAATCAACTTGGTTAATTTTGGAATTTGTTGAGTATTTTTGTTGTAGGATCAATATTTGGGTAAATTTAGATGAAAATATCTTCAATTTTTAGGATTGTGAAAAAAATTTTAGTTGGAAGTGTCAAATTTTAATAAATTTATTTGAAATCAACTTGAATTATTTTGGATTTTGTTGAGTATTTATGTTGTAGGATCTATAGTTGAGTAAATTTAGATGAAAATAACTTCAATTTTGTGGATTGTGAAAAAAATTTTAGTTGGAAGTGTCAAATTTTAATAAATTTATTTGAAACCAAATTCGATTTGTTGGATTTTCTTGAGTATTTTTGTTGTAGGATCTATATTTGAGTAAATTTAGATGAAAATAACTTCAATTTTGTGGATTGTGAAAAAAATTTTTGTTGGAAGTGTCAAATTTTAATAAATTTATTTGAAACCAAATTCGATTTTTGGGATTTTCTTGAGTATTTTTGTTGTAGGATCTACAATTGAGTAAATTTAGATGAAAATAACTTCGATTTTTTGGATTTTGTCACGATTTTTGTCAAATTTTAATAAATTTATTTGAAATCAACTTGGTTAATTTTGGAATTTGTAGAGTATTTTTGTTGTAGGATCAATATTTGGGTAAATTTAGATGAAAATATCTTCAATTTTTAGGATTGTGAATAAAATTTTAGTTGGAAGTGTCAAATTTTAATAAATTTATTTGAAACCAAATTCGATTTGTTGGATTTTCTTGAGTATTTTTGTTGTAGGATCTATATTTGAGTAAATTTAGATGAAAATAACTTCAATTTTGTGGATTGTGAAAAAAAATTTTGTTGGAAGTGTCAAATTTTAATAAATTTATTTGAAACCAAATTCGATTTTTGGGATTTTCTTGAGTATTTTTGTTGTAGGATCTACAATTGAGTAAATTTAGATGAAAATAACTTCGATTTTTTGGATTTTGTCACGATTTTTGTCAAATTTTAATAAATTTATTGTAAATCAACTTGGTTAATTTTGGAATTTGTTGAGTATTTTTGTTGTAGGATCAATATTTGGGTAAATTTAGATGAAAATATCTTCAATTTTTAGGATTGTGAAAAAAATTTTAGTTGGAAGTGTCAAATTTTAATAAATGTATTTGAAATCAACTTGAATTATTTTGGATTTTGTTGTGTATTTTTGTTGTAGGATCTATATTTGAGTAAATTTAGAAGAAAATAACTTCAATTTTGTGGATTGCGAAAAAAAATTTTGTTGGAAGTGTCAAATTTTAATAAATTTATTTCAAACCAAATTCGATTTTTTGGATTTTCTTGAGTATTTTTGTTGTAGGATCTACAATTGAGTAAATTTAGATGAAAATAACGTCGATTTTTTGGATTTTGTCACGATTTTTGTCAAATTTTAATAAATTTATTTGAAATCAACTTGGTTAATTTTGGAATTTGTTGAGTATTTTTGTTGTAGGATCAATATTTGGGTAAATTTAGATGAAAATATCTTCAATTTTTAGGATTGTGAAAAAAATTTTAGTTGGAAGTGTCAAATTTTAATAAATGTATTTGAAATCAACTTGAATTATTTTGGATTTTGTTGAGTATTTTTGTTGTAGGATCTATATTTGAGTAAATTTAGATGAAAATAACTTCAATTTTGTGGATTGTGAAAAAAAATTTTGTTGGAAGTGTCAAATTTTAATAAATTTATTTGAAACCAAATTCGATTTGTTGGATTTTCTTGAGTATTTTTGTTGTAGGATCTATATTTGAGTAAATTTAGATGAAAATAACTTCAATTTTGTGGATTGTGAAAAAAATTTTTGTTGGAAGTGTCAAATTTTAATAAATTTATTTGAAACCAAATTCGATTTTTGTGATTTTCTTGAGTATTTTTGTTGTAGGATCTACAATTGAGTAAATTTAGATGAAAATAACTTCGATTTTTTGGATTTTGTCACGATTTTTGTCAAATTTTAATAAATTTATTTGAAATCAACTTGGTTAATTTTGGAATTTGTAGAGTATTTTTGTTGTAGGATCAATATTTGGGTAAATTTAGATGAAAATATCTTCAATTTTTAGGATTGTGAATAAAATTTTAGTTGGAAGTGTCAAATTTTAATAAATTTATTTGAAATCAACTTGAATTATTTTGGATTTTGTTGAGTATTTTTGTTGTAGGATCTATAGTTGAGTAAATTTAGATGAAAATAACTTCAATTTTGTGGATTGTGAAAAAAATTTTAGTTGGAAGTGTCAAATTTTAATAAATTTATTTTAAACCAACTTCGATTTTTTGGATTTTCTTGAGTATTTTTGTTGTAGGATCTACAATTGAGTAAATTTAGATGAAAATAACTTCGATTTTTTGGATTTTGTCACGATTTTTGTCAAATTTTAATAAATTTATTTGAAATCAACTTGGGTAATTTTGGAATTTGTTGAGTATTTTGGTTGTAGGATCAATATTTGGGTAAATGTAGATGAAAATATCTTCAATTTTTAGGATTGTGAAAAAAATTTTAGTTGGAAGTGCCAAATTTTAATAAATGTATTTGAAATCAACTTGAATTATTTTGGATTTTGTTGAGTATTTTTGTTGTAGGATCTATATTTGAGTAAATTTAGATGAAAATAACTTCAATTTTGTGGATTGTGAAAAAAAATTTTGTTGGAAGTGTCAAATTTTAATAAATTTATTTGAAACCAAATTCGATTTTTTTGATTTTCTTGAGTATTTTTGTTGTAGGATCTACAATTGAGTAAATTTAGATGAAAATAACTTCGATTTTTTGGATTTTGTCACGATTTTTGTCAAATTTTAATAAATTTATTTGAAATCAACTTGGTTAATTTTGGAATTTGTTGAGTATTTTTGTTGTAGGATCAATATTTGGGTAAATTTAGATGAAAATATCTTCAATTTTTAGGATTGTGAAAAAAATTTTAGTTGGAAGTGTCAAATTTTAATAAATTTATTTGAAATCAACTTGAATTATTTTGGATTTTGTTGAGTATTTTTGTTGTAGGATCTATAGTTGAGTAAATTTAGATGAAAATAACTTCAATTTTGTGGATTGTGAAAAAAATTTTAGTTGGAAGTGTCAAATTTTAATAAATTTATTTGAAACCAAATTCGATTTGTTGGATTTTCTTGAGTATTTTTGTTGTAGGATCTATATTTGAGTAAATTTAGATGAAAATAACTTCAATTTTGTGGATTGTGAAAAAAATTTTTGTTGGAAGTGTCAAATTTTAATAAATTTATTTGAAACCAAATTCGATTTTTGGGATTTTCTTGAGTATTTTTGTTGTAGGATCTACAATTGAGTAAATTTAGATGAAAATAACTTCGATTTTTTGGATTTTGTCACGATTTTTGTCAAATTTTAATAAATTTATTTGAAATCAACTTGGTTAATTTTGGAATTTGTAGAGTATTTTTGTTGTAGGATCAATATTTGGGTAAATTTAGATGAAAATATCTTCAATTTTTAGGATTGTGAATAAAATTTTAGTTGGAAGTGTCAAATTTTAATAAATTTATTTGAAATCAACTTGAATTATTTTGGATTTTGTTGAGTATTTTTGTTGTAGGATCTATAGTTGAGTAAATTTAGATGAAAATAACTTCAATTTTGTGGATTGTGAAAAAAAATTTTGTTGGAAGTGTCAAATTTTAATAAATTTATTTGAAACCAAATTCGATTTTTTTTATTTTCTTGAGTATTTTTGTTGTAGGATCTACAATTGAGTAAATTTAGATGAAAATAACTTCGATTTTTTGGATTTTGTCACGATTTTTGTCAAATTTTAATAAATTTATTTGAAATCAACTTGGTTAATTTTGGAATTTGTTGAGTATTTTTGTTGTAGGATCAATATTTGGGTAAATTTAGATGAAAATATCTTCAATTTTTAGGATTGTGAAAAAAATTTTAGTTGGAAGTGTCAAATTTTAATAAATTTATTTGAAATCAACTTGAATTATTTTGGATTTTGTTGAGTATTTTTGTTGTAGGATCTATAGTTGAGTAAATTTAGATGAAAATAACTTCAATTTTGTGGATTGTGAAAAAAATTTTAGTTGGAAGTGTCAAATTTTAATAAATTTATTTGAAACCAAATTCGATTTTTTGGATTTTCTTGAGTATTTTTGTTGTAGGATCTACAATTGAGTAAATTTAGATGAAAAAAACTTCGATTTTTTGGATTTTGTCACGATTTTTGTCAAATTTTAATAAATTTATTTGAAATCAACTTGGATAATTTTGGAATTTGTTGAGTATTTTTGTTGTAGGATCAATATTTGGGTAAATTTAGATGAAAATAACTTCAATTTTGTGGATTGTGAAAAAAATTTTTGTTGGAAGTGTCAAATTTTAATAAATTTATTTGAAACCAAATTCGATTTTTGGGATTTTCTTGAGTATTTTTGTTGTAGGATCTACAATTGAGTAAATTTAGATGAAAATAACTTCGATTTTTTGGATTTTGTCACGATTTTTGACAAATTTTAATAAATTTATTTGAAATCAACTTGGTTAATTTTGGAATTTGTAGAGTATTTTTGTTGTAGGATCAATATTTGGGTAAATTTAGATGAAAATATCTTCAATTTTTAGGATTGTGAATAAAATTTTAGTTGGAAGTGTCAAATTTTAATAAATATATTTGAAACCAAATTCGATTTTTTGGATTTTCTTGAGTATTTTTGTTGTAGGATCTACAATTGAGTAAATTTAGATGAAAATAACTTCGATTTTTTGGATTTTGTCACGATTTTAGTCAAATTTTAATAAATTTATTTGAAATCAACTTGGATAATTTTGGAATTTGTTGAGTATTTTTGTTGTAGGATCAATATTTGGGTAAATTTAGATGAAAATATCTTCAATTTTTAGGATTGTGAAAAAATTTTTAGTTGGAAGTGTCAAATTTTAATAACTTTATTTGAAATCAACTTGAATTATTTTGGATTTTGTTGAGTATTTTTGTTGTAGGATCTATATTTGAGTAAATTTAGATGAAAATAACTTCAATTTTTTGGATTGTGAAAAAAAATTTAGTTGGAAGTGTCAAATTTTAATAAATTTATTTTAAACCTACTTCGATTTTTTGGATTTTCTTGAGTATTTTTGTTGTAGATTCTACAATTGAGTAAATTTAGATGAAAATAACTTCGATTTTTTGGATTTTGTCACGATTTTTGTCAAATTTTAATAAATTTATTTGAAATCAACTTGGATAATTTTGGAATTTGTTGAGTATTTTTGTTGTAGGATCAATATTTGGGTAAATTTAGATGAAAATATCTTCAATTTTTAGGATTGTGAAAAAAATTTTAGTTGGAAGTGTCAAATTTTAAAAAATTTATTTGAAATCAACTTGAATTATTTTGGATTTTGTTGAGTATTTGTGTTGTAGGATCTATATTTGAGTAAATTTAGATGAAAATAACTTCAATTTTGTGGATTGTGAAAAAAATTTTTGTTGGAAGTGTCAAATTTTAATAAATTTATTTGAAACCAAATTCGATTTTTGGGATTTTCTTGAGTATTTTTGTTGTAGGATCTACAATTGAGTAAATTTAGATGAAAATAACTTCGATTTTTTGGATTTTGTCACGATTTTTGTCAAATTTTAATAAATTTATTTGAAATCAACTTGGTTAATTTTGGAATTTGTTGAGTATTTTTGTTGTAGGATCAATATTTGGGTAAATTTAGATGAAAATATCTTCAATTTTTAGGATTGTGAAAAAAATTTTAGTTGGAAGTGTCAAATTTTAATAAATTTATTTGAAATCAACTTGAATTATTTTGGATTTTGTTGTATATTTTTGTTGTAGGATCTATATTTGAGTAAATTTAGATGAAAATAACTTCAATTTTGTGGATTGCGAAAAAAAATTTTGTTGGAAGTGTCAAATTTTAATAAATTTATTTGAAACCAAATTCGATTTTTTGGATTTTCTTGAGTATTTTTGTTGTAGGATCTACAATTGAGTAAATTTAGATGAAAATAACTTCGATTTTTTGGATTTTGTCACGATTTTTGTCAAATTTTAATAAATTTATTTGAAATCAACTTGGTTAATTTTGGAATTTGTTGAGTATTTTTGTTGTAGGATCAATATTTGGGTAAATTTAGATGAAAATATCTTCAATTTTTAGGATTGTGAAAAAAATTTTAGTTGGAAGTGTCAAATTTTAATAAATGTATTTGAAATCAACTTGAATTATTTTGGATTTTGTTGAGTATTTTTGTTGTAGGATCTATATTTGAGTAAATTTAGATGAAAATAACTTCCATTTTGTGGATTGTGAAAAAAAATTTTGTTGGAAGTGTCAAATTTTAATAAATTTATTTGAAACCAAATTCGATTTTTTGGATTTTCTTGAGTATTTTTGTTGTAGGATCTACAATTGAGTAAATTTAGATGAAAATAACTTCGATTTTTTGGATTTTGTCACGATTATTGTCAAATTTTAATAAATTTATTTGAAATCAACTTGGTTAATTTTGGAATTTGTTGAGTATTTTTGTTGTAGGATCAATATTTGGGTAAATTTAGATGAAAATATCTTCAATTTTTAGGATTGTGAAAAAAATTTTAGTTGGAAGTGTCAAATTTTAATAAATTTATTTGAAATCAACTTGAATTATTTTGGATTTTGTTGAGTATTTTTGTTGTAGGATCTATAGTTGAGTAAATTTAGATGAAAATAACTTCAATTTTGTGGATTGTGAAAAAAATTTTAGTTGGAAGTGTCAAATTTTAATAAATTTATTTGAAACCAAATTCGATTTGTTGGATTTTCTTGAGTATTTTTGTTGTAGGATCTATATTTGAGTAAATTTAGTTGAAAATAACTTCAATTTTGTGGATTGTGAAAAAAATTTTTGTTGGAAGTGTCAAATTTTAATAAATTTATTTGAAACCAAATTCGATTTTTGGGATTTTCTTGAGTATTTTTGTTGTAGGATCTACAATTGAGTAAATTTAGATGAAAATAACTTCGATTTTTTGGATTTTGTCACAATTTTTGTCAAATTTTAATAAATTTATTTGAAATCAACTTGGTTAATTTTGGAATTTGTAGAGTATTTTTGTTGTAGGATCAATATTTGGGTAAATTTAGATGAAAATATCTTCAATTTTTAGGATTGTGAATAAAATTTTAGTTGGAAGTGTCAAATTTTAATAAATTTATTTGAAATCAACTTGAATTATTTTGGATTTTGTTGAGTATTTTTGTTGTAGGATCTATAGTTGAGTAAATTTAGATGAAAATAACTTCAATTTTGTGGATTGTGAAAAAAATTTTTGTTGGAAGTGTCAAATTTTAATAAATTTATTTTAAACCAACTTCGATTTTTTGGATTTTCTTGAGTATTTTTGTTGTAGGATCTACAATTGAGTAAATTTAGATGAAAATAACTTCGATTTTTTGGATTTTGTCACGATTTTTGTCAAATTTTAATAAATTTATTTGAAATCAA
Organism: Andrena praecox; assembly: GCA_963932275.1. Taxonomy (NCBI): domain Eukaryota; kingdom Metazoa; phylum Arthropoda; class Insecta; order Hymenoptera; family Andrenidae; genus Andrena; species Andrena praecox. Next base: position 25,499 of record CAWVQO010000191.1, read on the forward strand.
CTTGGGTAATTTTGGAATTTGTTGAGTATTTTTGTTGTAGGATCAATATTTGGGTAAATGTAGATGAAAATATCTTCAATTTTTAGGATTGTGAAAAAAATTTTAGTTGGAAGTGCCAAATTTTAATAAATGTATTTGAAATCAACTTGAATTATTTTGGATTTTGTTGAGTATTTTTGTTGTAGGATCTATATTTGAGTAAATTTAGATGAAAATAACTTCAATTTTGTGGATTGTGAAAAAAATTTTTGTTGGAAGTGTCAAATTTTAATAAATTTATTTGAAACCAAATTCGATTTTTTTGATTTTCTTGAGTATTTTTGTTGTAGGATCTACAATTGAGTAAATTTAGATGAAAATAACTTCGATTTTTTGGATTTTGTCACGATTTTTGTCAAATTTTAATAAATTTATTTGAAATCAACTTGGTTAATTTTGGAATTTGTAGAGTATTTTTGTTGTAGGATCAATATTTGGGTAAATTTAGATGAAAATATCTTCAATTTTTAGGATTGTGAATAAAATTTTAGTTGGAAGTGTCAAATTTTAATAAATTTATTTGAAATCAACTTGAATTATTTTGGATTTTGTTGAGTATTTTTGTTGTAGGATCTATAGTTGAGTAAATTTAGATGAAAATAACTTCAATTTTGTGGATTGTGAAAAAAATTTTAGTTGGAAGTGTCAAATTTTAATAAATTTATTTTAAACCAACTTCGATTTTTTGGATTTTCTTGAGTATTTTTGTTGTAGGATCTACAATTGAGTAAATTTAGATGAAAATAACTTCGATTTTTTGGATTTTGTCACGATTTTTGTCAAATTTTAATAAATTTATTTGAAATCAACTTGGGTAATTTTGGAATTTGTTGAGTATTTTTGTTGTAGGATCAATATTTGGGTAAATGTAGATGAAAATATCTTCAATTTTTAGGATTGTGAAAAAAATTTTAGTTGGAAGTGCCAAATTTTAATAAATGTATTTGAAATCAACTTGAATTATTTTGGATTTTGTTGAGTATTTTTGTTGTAAGATCTATATTTGAGTAAATTTAGATGAAAATAACTTCAATTTTGTGGATTGTGAAAAAAAATTTTGTTGGAAGTGTCAAATTTTAATAAATTTATTTGAAACCAAATTCGATTTTTTTGATTTTCTTGAGTATTTTTGTTGTAGGATCTACAATTGAGTAAATTTAGATGAAAATAACTTCGATTTTTTGGATTTTGTCACGATTTTTGTCAAATTTTAATAAATTTATTTGAAATCAACTTGGTTAATTTTGGAATTTGTTGAGTATTTTTGTTGTAGGATCAATATTTGGGTAAATTTAGATGAAAATATCTTCAATTTTTAGGATTGTGAAAAAAATTTTAGTTGGAAGTGTCAAATTTTAATAAATTTATTTGAAATCAACTTGAATTATTTTGGATTTTGTTGAGTATTTTTGTTGTAGGATCTATAGTTGAGTAAATTTAGATGAAAATAACTTCAATTTTGTGGATTGTGAAAAAAATTTTAGTTGGAAGTGTCAAATTTTAATAAATTTATTTGAAACCAAATTCGATTTTTTGGATTTTCTTGAGTATTTTTGTTGTAGGATCTACAATTGAGTAAATTTAGATGAAAAAAACTTCGATTTTTTGGATTTTGTCACGATTTTTGTCAAATTTTAATAAATTTATTTGAAATCAACTTGGATAATTTTGGAATTTGTTGAGTATTTTTGTTGTAGGATCAATATTTGGGTAAATTTAGATGAAAATAACTTCAATTTTGTGGATTGTGAAAAAAATTTTTGTTGGAAGTGTCAAATTTTAATAAATTTATTTGAAACCAAATTCGATTTTTGGGATTTTCTTGAGTATTTTTGTTGTAGGATCTACAATTGAGTAAATTTAGATGAAAATAACTTCGATTTTTTGGATTTTGTCACGATTTTTGTCAAATTTTAATAAATTTATTTGAAATCAACTTGGTTAATTTTGGAATTTGTAGAGTATTTTTGTTGTAGGATCAATATTTGGGTAAATTTAGATGAAAATATCTTCAATTTTTAGGATTGTGAATAAAATTTTAGTTGGAAGTGTCAAATTTTAATAAATTTATTTGAAACCAAATTCGATTTGTTGGATTTTCTTGAGTATTTTTGTTGTAGGATCTATATTTGAGTAAATTTAGATGAAAATAACTTCAATTTTGTGGATTGTGAAAAAAATTTTTGTTGGAAGTGTCAAATTTTAATAAATTTATTTGAAACCAAATTCGATTTTTGGGATTTTCTTGAGTATTTTTGTTGTAGGATCTACAATTGAGTAAATTTAGATGAAAATAACTTCGATTTTTTGGATTTTGTCACGATTTTTGTCAAATTTTAATAAATTTATTGTAAATCAACTTGGTTAATTTTGGAATTTGTTGAGTATTTTTGTTGTAGGATCAATATTTGGGTAAATTTAGATGAAAATATCTTCAATTTTTAGGATTGTGAAAAAAATTTTAGTTGGAAGTGTCAAATTTTAATAAATGTATTTGAAATCAACTTGAATTATTTTGGATTTTGTTGAGTATTTTTGTTGTAGGATCTATATTTGAGTAAATTTAGATGAAAATAACTTCAATTTTTTGGATTGTGAAAAAAAATTTAGTTGGAAGTGTCAAATTTTAATAAATTTATTTTAAACCTACTTCGATTTTTTGGATTTTCTTGAGTATTTTTGTTGTAGATTCTACAATTGAGTAAATTTAGATGAAAATAACTTCGATTTTTTGGATTTTGTCACGATTTTTGTCAAATTTTAATAAATTTATTTGAAATCAACTTGGTTAATTTTGGAATTTGTTGAGTATTTTTGTTGTAGGATCAATATTTGGGTAAATTTAGATGAAAATATCTTCAATTTTTAGGATTGTGAAAAAAATTTTAGTTGGAAGTGTCAAATTTTAATAAATGTATTTGAAATCAACTTGAATTATTTTGGATTTTGTTGAGTATTTTTGTTGTAGGATCTACAATTGAGTAAATTTAGATGAAAATAACTTCGATTTTTTGGATTTTGTCACGATTTTTGTCAAATTTTAATAAATTTATTTGAAATCAACTTGGTTAATTTTGGAATTTGTTGAGTATTTTTGTTGTAGGATCAATATTTGGGTAAATTTAGATGAAAATATCTTCAATTTTTAGGATTGTGAAAAAAATTTTAGTTGGAAGTGTCAAATTTTAATAAATTTATTTGAAATCAACTTGAATTATTTTGGATTTTGTTGTGTATTTTTGTTGTAGGATCTATATTTGAGTAAATTTAGATGAAAATAACTTCAATTTTGTGGATTGCGAAAAAAAATTTTGTTGGAAGTGTCAAATTTTAATAAATTTATTTGAAACCAAATTCGATTTTTTGGATTTTCTTGAGTATTTTTGTTGTAGGATCTACAATTGAGTAAATTTAGATGAAAATAACTTCGATTTTTTGGATTTTGTCACGATTTTTGTCAAATTTTAATAAATTTATTTGAAATCAACTTGGTTAATTTTGGAATTTGTTGAGTATTTTTGTTGTAGGATCAATATTTGGGTAAATTTAGATGAAAATATCTTCAATTTTTAGGATTGTGAAAAAAATTTTAGTTGGAAGTGTCAAATTTTAATAAATGTATTTGAAATCAACTTGAATTATTTTGGATTTTGTTGAGTATTTTTGTTGTAGGATCTACAATTGAGTAAATTTAGATGAAAATAACTTCGATTTTTTGGATTTTGTCACGATTTTTGTCAAATTTTAATAAATTTATTTGAAATCAACTTGGTTAATTTTGGAATTTGTTGAGTATTTTTGTTGTAGGATCAATATTTGGGTAAATTTAGATGAAAATATCTTCAATTTTTAGGATTGTGAAAAAAATTTTAGTTGGAAGTGTCAAATTTTAATAAATTTATTTGAAATCAACTTGAATTATTTTGGATTTTGTTGTGTATTTTTGTTGTAGGATCTATATTTGAGTAAATTTAGATGAAAATAACTTCAATTTTGTGGATTGCGAAAAAAAATTTTGTTGGAAGTGTCAAATTTTAATAAATTTATTTGAAACCAAATTCGATTTTTTGGATTGTCTTGAGTATTTTTGTTGTAGGATCTACAATTGAGTAAATTTAGATGAAAATAACTTCGATTTTTTGGATTTTGTCACGATTTTTGTCAAATTTTAATAAATTTATTTGAAATCAACTTGGTTAATTTTGGAATTTGTTGAGTATTTTTGTTGTAGGATCAATATTTGGGTAAATTTAGATGAAAATATCTTCAATTTTTAGGATTGTGAAAAAAATTTTAGTTGGAAGTGTCAAATTTTAATAAATGTATTTGAAATCAACTTGAATTATTTTGGATTTTGTTGAGTATTTTTGTTGTAGGATCTATATTTGAGTAAATTTAGATGAAAATAACTTCAATTTTGTGGATTGTGAAAAAAAATTTTGTTGGAAGTGTCAAATTTTAATAAATTTATTTGAAACCAAATTCGATTTTTTGGATTTTCTTGAGTATTTTTGTTGTAGGATCTACAATTGAGTAAATTTAGATGAAAATAACTTCGATTTTTTGGATTTTGTCACGATTATTGTCAAATTTTAATAAATTTATTTGAAATCAACTTGGTTAATTTTGGAATTTGTTGAGTATTTTTGTTGTAGGATCAATATTTGGGTAAATTTAGATGAAAATATCTTCAATTTTTAGGATTGTGAAAAAAATTTTAGTTGGAAGTGTCAAATTTTAATAAATTTATTTGAAATCAACTTGAATTATTTTGGATTTTGTTGAGTATTTTTGTTGTAGGATCTATAGTTGAGTAAATTTAGATGAAAATAACTTCAATTTTGTGGATTGTGAAAAAAATTTTAGTTGGAAGTGTCAAATTTTAATAAATTTATTTGAAACCAAATTCGATTTGTTGGATTTTCTTGAGTATTTTTGTTGTAGGATCTATATTTGAGTAAATTTAGATGAAAATAACTTCAATTTTGTGGATTGTGAAAAAAATTTTTGTTGGAAGTGTCAAATTTTAATAAATTTATTTGAAACCAAATTCGATTTTTGGGATTTTCTTGAGTATTTTTGTTGTAGGATCTACAATTGAGTAAATTTAGATGAAAATAACTTCGATTTTTTGGATTTTGTCACGATTTTTGTCAAATTTTAATAAATTTATTTGAAATCAACTTGGTTAATTTTGGAATTTGTAGAGTATTTTTGTTGTAGGATCAATATTTGGGTAAATTTAGATGAAAATATCTTCAATTTTTAGGATTGTGAATAAAATTTTAGTTGGAAGTGTCAAATTTTAATAAATTTATTTGAAATCAACTTGAATTATTTTGGATTTTGTTGAGTATTTTTGTTGTAGGATCTATAGTTGAGTAAATTTAGATGAAAATAACTTCAATTTTGTGGATTGTGAAAAAAATTTTAGTTGGAAGTGTCAAATTTTAATAAATTTATTTTAAACCAACTTCGATTTTTTGGATTTTCTTGAGTATTTTTGTTGTAGGATCTACAATTGAGTAAATTTAGATGAAAATAACTTCGATTTTTTGGATTTTGTCACGATTTTTGTCAAATTTTAATAAATTTATTTGAAATCAACTTGGGTAATTTTGGAATTTGTTGAGTATTTTTGTTGTAGGATCAATATTTGGGTAAATGTAGATGAAAATATCTTCAATTTTTAGGATTGTGAAAAAAATTTTAGTTGGAAGTGCCAAATTTTAATAAATGTATTTGAAATCAACTTGAATTATTTTGGATTTTGTTGAGTATTTTTGTTGTAGGATCTATATTTGAGTAAATTTAGATGAAAATAACTTCAATTTTGTGGATTGTGAAAAAAAATTTTGTTGGAAGTGTCAAATTTTAATAAATTTATTTGAAACCAAATTCGATTTTTTTGGTTTTCTTGAGTATTTTTGTTGTAGGATCTACAATTGAGTAAATTTAGATGAAAATAACTTCGATTTTTTGGATTTTGTCACGATTTTTGTCAAATTTTAATAAATTTATTTGAAATCAACTTGGTTAATTTTGGAATTTGTTGAGTATTTTTGTTGTAGGATCAATATTTGGGTAAATTTAGATGAAAATATCTTCAATTTTTAGGATTGTGAAAAAAATTTTAGTTGGAAGTGTCAAATTTTAATAAATTTATTTGAAATCAACTTGAATTATTTTGGATTTTGTTGAGTATTTTTGTTGTAGGATCTATAGTTGAGTAAATTTAGATGAAAATAACTTCAATTTTGTGGATTGTGAAAAAAATTTTAGTTGGAAGTGTCAAATTTTAATAAATTTATTTGAAACCAAATTCGATTTTTTGGATTTTCTTGAGTATTTTTGTTGTAGGATCTACAATTGAGTAAATTTAGATGAAAAAACTTCGATTTTTTGGATTTTGTCACGATTTTTGTCAAATTTTAATAAATTTATTTGAAATCAACTTGGATAATTTTGGAATTTGTTGAGTATTTTTGTTGTAGGATCAATATTTGGGTAAATTTAGATGAAAATAACTTCAATTTTGTGGATTGTGAAAAAAATTTTTGTTGGAAGTGTCAAATTTTAATAAATTTATTTAAAACCAAATACGATTTTTTGGATTTTCTTGAGTATTTTTGTTGTAGGATCTACAATTGAGTAAATTGAGATGAAAATAACTTCGATTTTTTGGATTTTGTCACGATTTTTGTCAAATTTTAATAAATTTATTTGAAACCAAATTCGATTTTTAGGATTTTCTTGAGTATTTTTGTTGTAGGATCTACAATTGAGTAAATTTAGATGAAAATAACTTCGATTTTTTGGATTTTGTCAAGATTTTTGTCAAATTTTAATAAATTTATTTGAAATCAACTTGGGTAATTTTGGAATTTGTTGAGTATTTTTGTTGTAGGATCAATATTTGGGTAAATGTAGATGAAAATATCTTCAATTTTTAGGATTGTGAAAAAAATTTTAGTTGGAAGTGTCAAATTTTAATAAATGTATTTGAAATCAACTTGAATTATTTTGGATTTTGTTGAGTATTTTTGTTGTAGGATCTATATTTGAGTAAATTTAGATGAAAATAACTTCGATTTTTTGGATTTTGTCACGATTTTTGTCAAATTTTAATAAATTTATTTGAAATCAACTTGGTTAATTTTGGAATTTGTTGAGTATTTTTGTTGTAGGATCAATATTTGGGTAAATTTAGATGAAAATATCTTCAATTTTTAGGATTGTGAAAAAAATTTTAGTTGGAAGTGTCAAATTTTAATAAATTTATTTGAAATCAACTTGAATTATTTTGGATTTTGTTGAGTATTTTTGTTGTAGGATCTATATTTGAGTAAATTTAGATGAAAATAACTTCAATTTTGTGGACTGTGAAAAAAATTTTAGTTGGAAGTGTCAAATTTTAATAAATTTATTTGAAACCAAATTCGATTTTTTGGATTTTCTTGAGTATTTTTGTTGTAGGATCTACAATTGAGTAAATTTAGATGAAAATAACGTCGATTTTTTGGATTTTGTCACGATTTTTGTCAAATTTTAATAAATTTATTTGAAATCAACTTGGATAATTTTGGAATTTGTTGAGTATTTTTGTTGTAGGATCAATATTTGGGTAAATTTAGATGAAAATATCTTCAATTTGTTGTGGAAAGCGCCTGGGTCGAGATTCTCTCTGAGAATCTCGCGGTGTTCCTAGGTCGTCCTTCGCTGTTGTCGTCCGACGGGCTCCGAATACTCGGGTGAGGATGCCGGGACGGATATACTCGGTTATAAACCGAGGGTAGTAGGATCCTTGGCCGGTTAAGGAGTTGGAATTCGCCGTAGGTTAAACAAGGTTTATTCTGTCCCGATCTGGGTTACATGGACACTGTGACAATCCGCGTGAGTCTCGTATAGAGTCTATAACAAGTCTGAGCTCGCATTGCTCGTACATGGTTCTTATACTTTAATCGGGGCGAAGCGGGGACCATCGGGGTCTCCGTCTTTGGCCCGCTTTTGGGTGTTTCACCATAAGCTGACGGTTCTCGGTGCGCTTCCGAAAACCCTTACGCAGTTGTGCCAGATTTCGACTGTTCGATTGAAGCAATCGGAATGTGTCGTGATGTCGTTACGCGGGGTGTCGGTTGGGTTACAACATCCCCCCCTCTTTGAGGAAAGGGTGCTTAGGGGAATTTTAGCGAACTTGCTTATAAAATTTCCCGGTACCCTACATCGTTCCCGCTACTACGGCGTAGTCGGGGTCCGCGGCAGCGTTGGGCGGGGGTGCGGCTTTTCTAGTCGTCCCCGTTTTCGCTGGTCGAGATATTTGTATCTTCCGGCGGAGTTGGTAGTCGCGCATTAACAAATAGATGACGAGTATAATAGTTACTATTTGTACCATAGTCGTCGTCGTCGGATGTACAATTTGCCAGGTCGCTAATCCTGGTTGATAGTTGTTGTTGTCATCAGTCAGATCATTTTCGGCTTGGTTGAGTTGGTTGTACAATGCGGAGAATTCGGAAGGATTTTTTAACAGTTTGTCTAATTGGAAACGCGTGAGGGGGTGCGCTAGTTCGCCCCGTTGCGTCTCGTTTATCGCCGCAGTAATATCGTAGCGCGGCGCCGTCGTTAGTTCTATATCTTGACTATACGCGGTTTTTTGTTTCCTTAATACTACGTCCTTACTTCGAACGTTACAATTTCCCGTAATTCTTAGTATCCCTGACTTATCTATTATGGCGCGCTCTGGCTGCCGTTCGTCGCATTGGATGGTCAGCGTCTCCGGTTGGCGCGCTGCGAAGATCCATGTGTCCGCGCGCGAGGTGCCTATCCACATTGTGTGGTTTACTGCGATATTTTTTTATTTCGCAGTTTTGTGGAGATTCGTCCGAGGGTTGCAGCCACAGGCTTGCTTCGCACTCGAGATCGCTATTTATGTTATGCGCTATCATTGGCTGTTCGCAATAGTATTGCGCAGCTACTTGTTTACATCTTTCTAGTTCAGCGTGATCAGTGAGCACGTACTGATTATTGTTTGCGTCGATGACGAGTATCGGTGTTCTTACGACTAATAACGCGTAAGTGTTGTCGTGGGTGTGGATCGGGGCTGGGGTTGCCTCGATCACTGTGAACGTTTGTGAGGAGACTAACGGTATCGTTATTACTGCTATTAACGTATACCTATCGACGTACGCGGTGACCGATGACAGTTTTTCGATCACATTCGTGTTTTCTAAGTTTGGCGCGATTGGGAACGTGAGTCCGTTCGGGAGGTGTTGCACGGCGGTCTGTAATAGTTTAGTGACCTGCGCGCTCGCGATTACGTTGGTGCTGATAATGCCTCCTTTAAGGCCGGTGTAGAATTGTAACACGTCGTCTACGTCCTGAGTCAGGTCGGTCACTAGGGCATTTAAAGTCGTAAAGTGATCTGTCACGTCAGCTCTTTGCGTCTGTTGGACGAAGGTCGTCTCGATCTGCACACGTAACATTCTAGTCTGTTCCGCTAATATGTTTTCGTTATGCTTTATTGCATTTCAATTCCGTTTCCTGCTCCTGCCTGTAGTATTTAGGTTCCTTCGTTGCCCTTATGTTGTTTCTACGTAACTTTTAATTGTTTCGCGAGTCGGTCTTTATCGCGGCTATTCAATAAAATGTTTTAATCTATTCGCGTGAGTAAGTAGGGTTTTCTTACCCTTTTGTATCGTGTAGTTGACTTGCGAATTTCGTTGAATTACAGCGTAGGGGCCTATCCATTTGCTGTCTAGTTTCTTTGATCTTCCGCGACGCACGGATTCGTCAAATAATAGGACCTTGTCTCCGGGTTTAAATTCTATCTCGCGAGTTTTTTTATCGTAGTCTTTCTTCGATTTCTCCTTCGCGTTTTGTAGTTTTTCCCGAGCGACTTCATGTGCGGCTCGTAGTCTTTCTCGGCTTTCTTGCGCGTAATCTTCGTAATTATACGTCGGTCTGGGGGGTATCCTTAACGCGGTGGGTAGTTCCGCGGTTTTACCGAAAATTAGCTCATAGGGCGTATAGCCGGTCGCCGTATGGGGGGTTGTATTGTAGGTGAACATCGCGTATGGTAGCCACTCATCCCAGTCCGTCTGGTCGTGGTCCGTGTAATGACGTAGATATTCTACGAGGGTTCGGTGCGATCGTTCCAACGCGCCGTTTGATTCGGGGTGGTACGCGGTCGTTTGTATTTTGCTAATCCTTAGTAATTTACAAACGTTTTTGAACATGTCGCTTAAGAAATTCGTCCCTTGATCGGTGAGTATTTTCTCGGGCATTCCGTACTCGCACACTATCCGGGTGACGAATGCTTTTGCGACCGTTCTGGCTTCCTGGTTAGGAAGCGGGATCGCCTTACTGAACTTGGTAAGGTGATCCTGGAACGTTAGAATGCATGTATTTCCTTGTTCCGTTTCAGGTAGGGGTCCTACGATGTCCAGAGCTGCTTTCTCGAAGGGTTCTCGAGGTGTGTCCGTGATTTCCATCGGCGCTTTAATCTTTCTGCTCGATTTATTCTTTTGACATAAGCTGCATTTTTGTATGTATTCTTCGATGTCTTTGTCCATCCCTTGCCATCGGTAATGCTGTTTAATTCGCTGCGTCGTAGCCTGTATGCCTTGGTGCCCTCCTAGAGGTGCTAAGTGGTATTCATATAATATTTGCTGCTTGTCCTTCTGCTCAGTGACCTCGATCGGTGCGTCGTCCGTCGAAAGGTTTGTCAGGCATCGCTCCGTGGCGGATTGCAGTGCATGCACATTCCTGCTGAGTGCGTCTGCGTTTGTGTTGCTCTTTCCAGCTTTATGGATGATTTGGTAGTCGTATTCGGCTAATTGTATTCTCCATCTAGTTAGTCTGGATCCTGGGTCCTGTACTTTAAATAACCATACTAGGGCTTTATGGTCTGTTACTACTTTGAACGTAGTGCCGTATACATAGGGCCGGAAATGTTTTACTGCCCACACTATGGCTAGTAACTCTTTCTCGGTCGTACTATAGTTTCTTTCGGCTTTATTTAATACTCTGCTTGCGTAAGCTATCGGCTTGTCTTCGCCTATTTTTCCTTGTGATAATATTGCGCCTATTGCTACGTCTGAGGCGTCGGTGGTCACGATGAATTCCTTTGTAAAATCTGGGTAGATTAGGAGTGGTGCCGTCGTCAGGGACTCCTTTAGTGTCTCGAATGCATTTTGCTGTTCTGCTGACCACTTGAATTCCACCTTATTGCTCGTGATGCTTGACAGTGGTTTGGCTATTTTGGAGTACTTCGGAATAAATCTACGATAGTATCCTGCTAGTCCTAGGAATGCTTGTAATTCCTTTAACTTGGTTGGGACGGGAAATTCTCTTACAGCTTCCGTCTTTTCGGGATTCGGTTTAATCCCGTCTGGCGTAATTATGTGGCCTAGAAATCCTACTTCTTTTCGCAGAAATGCACATTTTCCCGGTTGCAATTTCAGATTGTACCGGCGCAAGGTGTCTAGGACCTTCCGTAATCGCGTATTATGTTCCTTTAGGCTCGCTCCGTGTATGACAATGTCATCTAGATAGACAAAGCAATCTATTCCTTGCAGTCCTACTAGCGCGGTGTTCATGGCTCTTTGGAACGTAGCGGGTGCGTTCTTCAGTCCGAAAGGCATACGATTGAATTCGTAGTGGCCCTGTGGCGTGGAGAAAGCCGTCTTGCCCTTATCCTGTTCGTCCATCGGTATCTGATGATATCCCGAGGCCAGGTCAAGGGTTGTGAAGTATTGTGCCTTCCCCAATTGATCAAGGATATCCGTGATATTGGGTAGAGGGAATGAGTCGCCTATGGTGGCGTCGTTTATTTTACGGTAGTCCACTACTACTCGATATTTGATATTTCCCGCAGCGTCGGGTTTTTTGGGCACTACTAATAATGGTGCGTTCCATGGGCTGGAGCTGTGTTGTATTATTCCATCCTCTAACATTTGATCTACCTGTTTCTTGACTTCTCGCTTATGCGTTTCAGGTAACCTGTATGGTTTAACATTGCAGGGTAAGGTATCTCCTTTTATCGGGATCCTATGTGTAGTTACTGTAGCTGTGGTTAGTTTGTCTCCTGGTAAGTGAAACATATCGTGGTATTCCCTACAGATCTCATTTATAGATTCTCTTTCTTCGGAATTCAGGTGTTCGCAGTTCACCTGTTCCATGACTCGATTGAAACGCATGGTCAGCGATTCGTGCGCGGTCAACGCTCGGACGGCTGCGGCGCTATCGTTGGCTGGTGCGATATCGCGGCTTGGCACGTCAGTTAATGTGACTCGTGGTATGACTACTCTTTTTTCTTCGTCTGTCGTATTCATAATGCAGGCTATGCATTGTCCCTCTTCTGGTTTAGTTAAACCTTCGCCTAGGTATACTCCTTCTCTTAACTGTCGTTTTTCTATGATTCCTTCTCGCAGGCTACTTGTTAGTATCAGACATATTTTCTGGGAGCGCGCGGGTATGGTTACTTCCGTGGCCTGGGTTAACGGTTGCCAATGATTCCCTCTTACTAGCACTTCCTGAGTGTGATAGTCTATTGCGATCCTAACAGTTTTGAGGAAATCTAGCCCTAGCAGTCCATCTGCTTCTTCTAGTGTGTCGGTTTCTACTACGTGCAAAGGGTGTCTTATTTCCTTTCCATTGATGTAGAAGGTGGCGTCTATTTTCCCTAACGTGTGTGCTCTATCCCCTGTAAACGAAGTGAGTAACACTTCGCTGGGCTCCATGAGTATATTGGTCGGTAGGGCTTTCCTGGCGATCAATGATACTTCTGCTCCGTTATCTATTATCATGGTTGTATTCCTTCGTATAGTTTCCTTTATGTCGACCTTTACCCTGTCCGATATGAACCTCTTGGTAGTGAGTGAGCTTATTCTAATCACTCGAATTTTTCGCGTTTGCTCTCGGGCAGGTGCATTTCGTGTCGGTAGTCCAGCGCGCTCGTAATTGTTTCGAGCTGCGGAATGCGTTTGGTCAGCGTTTTCGTATCGCGTCGACGGCCTAGTCTCTGAGGTCGGTCGGTGACCCTCCGCTTCTCGTCGGGGCGGTGCCCATCTTGCGTCGTTTGCCATTATGGGTTGTATTCTCCGATTATATTCGGGTGCAGGAAAACTTCTTCGCGGGTTATGTCTAGGCTGGTCCTTCCAGCAATCCCTAGTATTATGCCCTGATCGTTTGCAATTGTTGCAATATTTATTCGTCGTGGTACTCGAGGTCGCCGTGCTGCTTGCAGCACGTGCCCCAGAGGAGGTGACGACTCGTTTGCGAGTGGTCCGTTCTTCTTCTACTGCCATCGCGATTGCTTCGGGGAGATCGGCAGCCCTTCGCGATTTGACTAAAACCTTTAGTTCATTGTGTAGCCCTTCTTGAAACACATGATGACCCTGTTGCTTGATTGCCTCGATAGCGCCTCCTCGGGCTATCGGATTGTCTCCGCCTGCGGTGGTTACTGCCACTTGTTCGTTGACTAAAGTGGCCACCCGGTTTCCGAATGTATGTGCGTCCTCGTGAGTCCCTTGCCTACATTGGAGTAATTCTGCCACGATGGTCGTGCACGTTCTCGCCGGTTTGTACAACGCGGTTAGCAAGTCTTCTAATTCTTCGTACGTCTGTATCTTTCGCGTGCCTACTTCTGCAAGGGCCGGACCCGTGAATCGCGTTAAGATGATACCGCGTAGTATGGCAGGTTCATCCTCGGCTTCGCCGTAGGATGTCATCGCGTAGTGGCAATGATTTAGGAAGGAGGTTAGTTCCTCGGGTTTGGTTCCGTCGAACTTCGGAACGCCCTTTAAGGCTCTTTCGGACGCTGCTGACGCCTTCGGTAACGGCGCGCGTCGGTTAGGGTCTCTGTCCGATACAGGGGGTACGAATAGGCTTGAACGTCTAGGTACGGCGTCGTCTCTAAAGCGAACCGCGGTCCTAGTTGCTGTCGGAGGGTCAGAGGCGGGGGACGGAGTCGCTGCCGCTTGCCCTTGGTTTACGTCTGGATTCAATGTATCGTGGTGCAGGTCTAGTACTGCATCTATCGTTTCCTTCAGGCGTTCTAGTTTGGCGTCTGTTGACGTGGCTTTCCCGTCAAAGGAGGTTATTTTCGCTGTTAGCTGGGCGAGGGACCGATCTATTGCTGCTATTTTGTCGGCCAGGATCGCGACGCTTGCTGCGACCGTGTCGCGTGCGGGTACCGCCGTGGTGACGGACATGTCTATGTCTTGTAAATCGGTTTCGTCTAATAGGGTGCTTTCCCTGGGGTTACTCGGGCTTCCTAGCTCGGTTAGTTGATTTTCGGTTGCTGGTTCAGCACGCGTGAGTAAGCTAAAATCTAGTTCGTCGAACGGGAATTGTCGCTCGGACACTACGGGTCCTGTATGAGTTAATACGGACTGGATCGCTTCCAGAGGGAAGTGGTCGCTGGTAGATTGCTGTTCGAGAGCTTGTCGCGCACGGGCTCCGGATTGACGGAGTGTGTCGAGGGCGAAAAGGAGAGGGTCGTCCTCTGACTTTCGCGGGCGCGGTCGTCGGACCCTACGCGGGTTGCTCCGGCTAAGTGCTCTAGGTGTAGGAAGCTCTACCCGTTCGGTTAAATCTAGATTTCGATCGATATACGCTTCTACGGATTTTACGCGGCGCATGAGAACGGCGGGGCTCTGCTCGCGGTTTTTGCTGAGTGTGGTATTTCGCACTTACAGCACGTAGAGCAGGCGATGCATGGTCGTCTCGATGTCGGCCGCGGAATTTCCTGCAGGCGTCCTCTGTAGACGGATGTCAGCAGTGCGGAGTGCGTTACCCTACTTTTAGGTGGGTCGTTGTCTCCGCTATTGTCCTGATGTCCCAGTCGGTCAGGCTTGTCCCCTACGTTGGCTGGATCCCACCGCTGCCACCAATTTTGTTGTGGAAAGCGCCTGGGTCGAGATTCTCTCTGAGAATCTCGCGGTGTTCCTAGGTCGTCCTTCGCTGTTGTCGTCCGACGGGCTCCGAATACTCGGGTGAGGATGCCGGGACGGATATACTCGGTTATAAACCGAGGGTAGTAGGATCCTTGGCCGGTTAAGGAGTTGGAACTCGCCGTAGGTTAAACAAGGTTTATTCTGTCCCGATCTGGGTTACATGGACACTGTGACAATCCGCGTGAGTCTCGTATAGAGTCTATAACAAGTCTGAGCTCGCATTGCTCGTACATGGTTCTTATACTTTAATCGGGGCGAAGCGGGGACCATCGGGGTCTCCGTCTTTGGCCCGCTTTTGGGTGTTTCACCATAAGCTGACGGTTCTCGGTGCGCTTCCGAAAACCCTTACGCAGTTGTGCCAGATTTCGACTGTTCGATTGAAGCAATCGGAATGTGTCGTGATGTCGTTACGCGGGGTGTCGGTTGGGTTACAACAAATTTTTAGGATTGTGAAAAAAATTTTAGTTGGAAGTGTCAAATTTTAATAAATTTATTTGAAATCAACTTGAATTATTTTGGATTTTGTTGAGTATTTTTGTTGTAGGATCTATATTTGAGTAAATTTAGATGAAAATAACTTCAAATTTGTGGATTGTGAAAAAAATTTTTGTTGGAAGTGTCAAATTTTAATAAATATATTTGAAACCAAATTCGATTTTTTGGATTTTCTTGAGTATTTTTGTTGTAGGATCTACAATTGAGTAAATTTAGATGAAAATAACTTCGATTTTTTTGATTTTGTCACGATTTTTGTCAAATTTTAATAAATTTATTTGAAATCAACTTGGATAATTTTGGAATTTGTTGAGTATTTTTGTTGTAGGATCAATATTTGGGTAAATTTAGATGAAAATATCTTCAATTTTTAGGATTGTGAAAAAAATTTTAGTTGGAAGTGTCAAATTTTAATAAATTTATTTGAAATCAACTTGAATTATTTTGGATTTTGTTGAGTATTTTTGTTGTAGGATCTATATTTGAGTAAATTTAGATGAAAATAACTTCAATTTTTTGGATTGTGAAAAAAAATTTAGTTGGAAGTGTCAAATTTTAATAAATTTATTTTAAACCTACTTCGATTTTTTGGATTTTCTTGAGTATTTTTGTTGTAGATTCTACAATTGAGTAAATTTAGATGAAAATAACTTCGATTTTTTTGATTTTGTCACGATTTTTGTCAAATTTTAATAAATTTATTTGAAATCAACTTGGATAATTTTGGAATTTGTTGAGTATTTTTGTTGTAGGATCAATATTTGGGTAAATTTAGATGAAAATATCTTCAATTTTTAGGATTGTGAAAAAAATTTTAGTTGGAAGTGTCAAATTTTAATAAATTTATTTGAAATCAACTTGAATTATTTTGGATTTTGTTGAGTATTTTTGTTGTAGGATCTATAGTTGAGTAAATTTAGATGAAAATAACTTCAATTTTGTGGATTGTGAAAAAAATTTTAGTTGGAAGTGTCAAATTTTAATAAATTTATTTGAAACCAAATTCGATTTGTTGGATTTTCTTGAGTATTTTTGTTGTAGGATCTATATTTGAGTAAATTTAGATGAAAATAACTTCAATTTTGTGGATTGTGAAAAAAATTTTTGTTGGAAGTGTCAAATTTTAATAAATTTATTTGAAACCAAATTCGATTTTTGGGATTTTCTTGAGTATTTTTGTTGTAGGATCTACAATTGAGTAAATTTAGATGAAAATAACTTCGATTTTTTGGATTTTGTCACGATTTTTGTCAAATTTTAATAAATTTATTTGAAATCAACTGGGTTAATTTTGGAATTTGTAGAGTATTTTTGTTGTAGGATCAATATTTGGGTAAATTTAGATGAAAATATCTTCAATTTTTAGGATTGTGAAAAAAATTTTAGTTGGAAGTGTCAAATTTTAATAAATGTATTTGAAATCAACTTGAATTATTTTGGATTTTGTTGAGTATTTTTGTTGTAGGATCTATATTTGAGTAAATTTAGATGAAAATAACTTCAATTTTGTGGATTGTGAAAAAAATTTTTGTTGGAAGTGTCAAATTTTAATAAATTTATTTGAAACCAAATTCGATTTTTTGGATTTTCTTGAGTATTTTTGTTGTAGGATCTACAATTGAGTAAATTTAGATGAAAATAACTTCGATTTTTTGGATTTTGTCACGATTATTGTCAAATTTTAATAAATTTATTTGAAATCAACTTGGTTAATTTTGGAATATGTTGAGTATTTTTGTTGTAGGATCAATATTTGGGTAAATTTAGATGAAAATATCTTCAATTTTTAGGATTGTGAAAAAAATTTTAGTTGGAAGTGTCAAATTTTAATAAATTTATTTGAAATCAACTTGAATTATTTTGGATTTTGTTGAGTATTTTTGTTGTAGGATCTATAGTTGAGTAAATTTAGATGAAAATAACTTCAATTTTGTGGATTGTGAAAAAAATTTTAGTTGGAAGTGTCAAATTTTAATAAATTTATTTGAAACCAAATTCGATTTGTTGGATTTTCTTGAGTATTTTTGTTGTAGGATCAATATTTGAGTAAATTTAGATGAAAATATCTTCAATTTTTAGGATTGTGAAAAAAATTTTTGTTGGAAGTGTCAAATTTTAATAAATTTATTTGAAACCAAATTCGATTTTTGGGATTTTCTTGAGTATTTTTGTTGTAGGATCTACAATTGAGTAAATTTAGATGAAAATAACTTCGATTTTTTGGATTTTGTCACGATTATTGTCAAATTTTAATAAATTTATTTGAAATCAACTTGGTTAATTTTGGAATTTGTTGAGTATTTTTGTTGTAGGATCAATATTTGGGTAAATGTAGATGAAAATATCTTCAATTTTTAGGATTGTGAAAAAAATTTTAGTTGGAAGTGTCAAATTTTAATAAATTTATTTGAAATCAACTTGAATTATTTTGGATTTTGTTGAGTATTTTTGTTGTAGGATCTATAGTTGAGTAAATTTAGATGAAAATAACTTCAATTTTGTGGATTGTGAAAAAAATTTTAGTTGGAAGTGTCAAATTTTAATAAATTTATTTGAAACCAAATTCGATTTGTTGGATTTTCTTGAGTATTTTTGTTGTAGGATCTATATTTGAGTAAATTTAGATGAAAATAACTTCAATTTTGTGGATTGTGAAAAAAATTTTTGTTGGAAGTGTCAAATTTTAATAAATTTATTTGAAACCAAATTCGATTTTTGGGATTTTCTTGAGTATTTTTGTTGTAGGATCTACAATTGAGTAAATTTAGATGAAAATAACTTCGATTTTTTGGATTTTGTCACGATTTTTGTAAAATTTTAATAAATTTATTTGAAATCAACTTGGTTAATTTTGGAATTTGTAGAGTATTTTTGTTGTAGGATCAATATTTGGGTAAATTTAGATGAAAATATCTTCAATTTTTAGGATTGTGAATAAAATTTTAGTTGGAAGTGTCAAATTTTAATAAATTTATTTGAAATCAACTTGAATTATTTTGGATTTTGTTGAGTATTTTTGTTGTAGGATCTATAGTTGAGTAAATTTAGATGAAAATAACTTCAATTTTGTGGATTGTGAAAAAAATTTTAGTTGGAAGTGTCAAATTTTAATAAATTTATTTTAAACCAACTTCGATTTTTTGGATTTTCTTGAGTATTTTTGTTGTAGGATCTACAATTGAGTAAATTTAGATGAAAATAACTTCGATTTTTTGGATTTTGTCACGATTTTTGTCAAATTTTAATAAATTTATTTGAAATCAACTTGGGTAATTTTGGAATTTGTTGAGTATTTTTGTTGTAGGATCAATATTTGGGTAAATGTAGATGAAAATATCTTCAATTTTTAGGATTGTGAAAAAAATTTTAGTTGGAAGTGCCAAATTTTAATAAATGTATTTGAAATCAACTTGAATTATTTTGGATTTTGTTGAGTATTTTTGTTGTAGGATCTATATTTGAGTAAATTTAGATGAAAATAACTTCAATTTTGTGGATTGTGAAAAAAATTTTGTTAGAAGTGTCAAATTTTAATAAATTTATTTGAAACCAAATTCGATTTTTTTGATTTTCTTGAGTATTTTTGTTGTAGGATCTACAATTGAGTAAATTTAGATGAAAATAACTTCGATTTTTTGGATTTTGTCACGATTTTTGTCAAATTTTAATAAATTTATTTGAAATCAACTTGGATAATTTTGGAATTTGTTGAGTATTTTTGTTGTAGGATCAATATTTGGGTAAATTTAGATGAAAATATCTTCAATTTTTAGGATTGTGAAAAAAATTTTAGTTGGAAGTGTCAAATTTTAATAAATTTATTTGAAATCAACTTGAATTATTTTGGATTTTGTTGAGTATTTTTGTTGTAGGATCTATAGTTGAGTAAATTTAGATGAAAATAACTTCAATTTTGTGGATTGTGAAAAAAATTTTAGTTGGAAGTGTCAAATTTTAATAAATTTATTTGAAACCAAATTCGATTTGTTGGGTTTTCTTGAGTATTTTTGTTGTAGGATCAATATTTGAGTAAATTTAGATGAAAATATCTTCAATTTTTAGGATTGTGAAAAAAATTTTTGTTGGAAGTGTCAAATTTTAATAAATTTATTTGAAACCAAATTCGATTTTTGGGATTTTCTTGAGTATTTTTGTTGTAGGATCTACAATTGAGTAAATTTAGATGAAAATAACTTCGATTTTTTGGATTTTGTCACGATTATTGTCAAATTTTAATAAATTTATTTGAAATCAACTTGGTTAATTTTGGAATTTGTTGAGTATTTTTGTTGTAGGATCAATATTTGGGTAAATGTAGATGAAAATATCTTCAATTTTTAGGATTGTGAAAAAAATTTT
>CAWVQO010000192.1:0-5000 GCA_963932275.1 Andrena praecox
CCTTTTCTCTTTGGTCTCTTTCTCAGGACAAATTTTTCATTTCAGGCGACGTCGGGAGCACGGTAAAAGATCTCGCGCGGAACGTGAAGGCAAATCTACACACACCCCGGTGCGAGCGGAGAGGCTGCTCTGTGTGTGATGATCCAGGGAGCGGTGCCAAGCACACGGGCGGTCGTTGTAAAACAACGACGCACGACGCCGTGAAAGCACGCACGCGAGTCCGCACGATCATTCTCATCACATTCGCCTCTCTCTGCTTCTCGCACGGGAGAGAGAGAGTACACGCTTCACGCGATTCTCACGCGAGCCGTGGCAAACACCGACGAACGGCCCAACTTTCGCTCGTACGTCGCGTATCTCGCGTGTACCATCGACCCGACTCCGAAACGCGTTACATCGTCGGAAACGCGAGACGGCGAGGATGATATTATATACGGAGAACCGACGCAAGCAGTCTTTTGTATGCGATAACGACCCTCAGCCAGGCGTGGTCCAGGAATTGTATCCGTGGACCGCAATGTGCGTTCGAAATGTCGATGTTCATGTGTCCTGCAGTTCACACGTTGACGCGCAATTAGCTGCGTTCTTCATCGACCCACGAGCCAAGTGATCCACCGTTCAGGGTAATCGTGTTATTAAATATGTTCGTTATATCTTTGTTCTCGGTTCGGATGAAGCCGAGGCCCGTGGCGCCTCCAACCAGCGCGCGAAGGAGGTCCGGGCGTCGCCAGCGTTGACGACACTGTGTGAGATTTGTGTCCAGGACGGGAACCGTCGAAGCGTAACGCGGAAACACCGCGCGACACGTCCGACGGCCGAGCGTACAAATTCATTTAAAAACCTTCGAGATACACGGATTACGAGAACCGTAAAATCGCGTACTCTGCGGGCGGGCCACCGCACGCGTCAGCGTCCTCCCCACACGCTCCCCCGAGAGCGGACGCACGGCCGGGGCTTCGATCGGTCCAATCGGACTTTCGCTATCGAAGCTTCACAGCCGGTCCTTTTTTGGCTATCGGGGCGCGATTAAGCGAGCGGTACCGGGGACGCACGTCCACGCGATGGATGTGCGAGCCGCCCTAGGTTACCCGCCGGGTCCTCTCCGAGGAGAGGGTCCGTCGTGTCACAGGACTTCTTTTCGGAGAGCGCGACCAAAACTGAGGAAGCGGGATGCGAGTGGAAGAAGCGTCGTGTCGAGAGAGAGAGATCGCGAAACGTCGCGAAGCACAGGAGGCTTCGACGGCGGCTCGTTCCTCTGCCCTCTCCTCTCTCGCGCGCTTTACTTAACCCCACTCGGGGCGCTTGCGGTGTGTTTTCATCCCTGTCTTGGGTCGCGAGTGACTCTCCTTTCTCGATACGAGCGTACACGCTCGCGCAGACACACGCGCAGACGGTAAGTATCGTGTGTACATAACACGGCGGCACACGCCTCCGATACGAGGTGAACGCGAATCGACGAGGCGGCGGATTACCGGAGGCACGATCGCAACGACGGGTCTTGTTTTGCTTCCCGATCCAGTTAACGACGGCCTCTCGAGAAACCTCGCGCGAGCGCACTCGTGATTGCGTTCGTATTATCGTCCCGTTCTCATAGAGGGGGCGCCGCGGTCTGGCGGTCTGGCGCGCTTCGGCTCTTTGCGCTTCACCGATGGCAGCGGACGGGAGCGTCGCGGTGAGAAACCAGGTTCTCCGTCCGTAGCGACCTCCGCGGCGTAAGCCGTGCCACGCGGTGCTATAATATATACAGAAATGCGTTCGCATTTCGTTTTTGGTATCTGTTTAAATGCATCCGCATTTAGTTTTTGGTATCTGTTTATAAATGCATTCGCATTTATATTAGTTTTTGCATAGTTACGATTCAAGCTTTTTGCTTTTTTGCTCTCTGAGCCTTGTTAATGATCCTTCCGCAGGTTCACCTACGGAAACCTTGTTACGACTTTTACTTCCTCTAAATGATCAAGTTTGGTCATCTTCCCGGCAACATCGGCAATGCCGAGACATTGCCGCGCACCAGTCCGAAGACCTCACTAAATCATTCAATCGGTAGTAGCGACGGGCGGTGTGTACAAAGGGCAGGGACGTAATCAACGCGAGCTTATGACTCGCGCTTACTGGGAATTCCTCGTTCATGGGGAATAATTGCAAGCCCCAATCCCTAGCACGAAGGAGGTTCAGCGGGTTACCCGGGCCTTTCGGCCAGGGAAAACACGCTGATTCCTTCAGTGTAGCGCGCGTGCGGCCCAGAACATCTAAGGGCATCACAGACCTGTTATTGCTCAATCTCGTGCGGCTAGAAGCCGCCTGTCCCTCTAAGAAGATTTGTTTGTACGTTGGTAGTAAAAACCCACCGACCGAAGTCGGGGACCTTCGTGATACCATAAGTTACGTCTATTTAGCAGGCTAGAGTCTCGTTCGTTATCGGAATTAACCAGACAAATCGCTCCACCAACTAAGAACGGCCATGCACCACCACCCACCGAATCAAGAAAGAGCTATAAATCTGTCAATCCTTCCGGTGTCCGGGCCTGGTGAGGTTTCCCGTGTTGAGTCAAATTAAGCCGCAGGCTCCACTCCTGGTGGTGCCCTTCCGTCAATTCCTTTAAGTTTCAGCTTTGCAACCATACTTCCCCCGGAACCCAAAAGCTTTGGTTTCCCGGAAGCTGCCCGCCGAGTCATCGGAGGAACTTCGGCGGATCGCTAGCTGGCATCGTTTATGGTTAGAACTAGGGCGGTATCTGATCGCCTTCGAACCTCTAACTTTCGTTCTTGATTAATGAAAACATTTTTGGCAAATGCTTTCGCTTCTGTCCGTCTTGCGACGATCCAAGAATTTCACCTCTAACGTCGCAATACGAATGCCCCCATCTGTCCCTATTAATCATTACCTCGGGGTTCCGAAAACCAACAAAATAGAACCGAGGTCCTATTCCATTATTCCATGCACACAGTATTCAGGCGAAGGTAGCCTGCTTTGAGCACTCTAATTTGTTCAAAGTAAACGTACCGGCCCACCTCGACACTCAGTGAAGAGCACCGCGATGGGATATTAGTTGGACCGCCCCGTGAAGAGCTAAGCCCACCGGTAGGACGTACCACATAATGCCAGTTAAACACCGCGAGCGGTGAACCGACACTGTGACACACAGATTCAACTACGAGCTTTTTAACCGCAACAACTTTAATATACGCTATTGGAGCTGGAATTACCGCGGCTGCTGGCACCAGACTTGCCCTCCAATGGATCCTTGTTAAAGGATTTAAAGTGTACTCATTCCGATTACGGGGCCTCGGATGAGTCCCGTATCGTTATTTTTCGTCACTACCTCCCCGTGCCGGGAGTGGGTAATTTGCGCGCCTGCTGCCTTCCTTGGATGTGGTAGCCGTTTCTCAGGCTCCCTCTCCGGAATCGAACCCTGATTCCCCGTTACCCGTTACAACCATGGTAGGCGCAGAACCTACCATCGACAGTTGATAAGGCAGACATTTGAAAGATGCGTCGCCGGTGCTAGATGACCATGCGATCAGCACAAAGTTATTCAGAGTCACCAAAGCAAACGATGGGACGGACGGCAAACCATCCGCCACCGATTGGTTTTGATCTAATAAAAGCGTTCCTTCCATCTCTGGTCGGAACTCTGTTTTGCATGTATTAGCTCTAGAATTACCACAGTTATCCAAGTAAATGTGGGTACGATCTAAGGAACCATAACTGATTTAATGAGCCATTCGCGGTTTCACCTTAATACGGTATGTACTGAGACATGCATGGCTTAATCTTTGAGACAAGCATATGACTACTGGCAGGATCAACCAGGGAGCTTCGCGAAGCTTCCCTCTCTCTTCGAATTCACACACACTTTCGTGTTCTTTCCGTTCTCATCGCGTCGTCCGCTCTTTTAGAGACGGATCGACGATGCCCCATTCATTTTTGATTTTATAAAACTTGCACAACAGCGTGCAGTTTTAGACACATCAATATCCTCGATTTGTTCCACAAATTCTCTATCTCGGATATGTGCGCCTCCAGAGACACCCAACATATCACACCCAGGATTTTCCACTGACTAACTCCTCGGATGATACGTGGTGTGCCTTCTCTCCACTCTCCCTCTTATTCTACTTCTCTTCCAGACACCATATACATCCTAGATTTTCCACTGACTAATTCGGATAATATGTGCCTTTCTCTCTCCACACTCCTTTTAATTATATCATACTTCGAGGCATCATATCGTTTCGATTTTTCCACTGACTAAAATTTTAATCGGATATGTGCCTTTCATATATACGTTCACAGAAAGATCTCAGTTACAGACAAAATTCATTATATTTCCTTCATAAATATAAGGATGGCATCGGATGCTCGATAAAGCGCGTATCACGCGTGCCGCTGCATCCACCGGGAAGCACGGAGTACACGCACGCTAGCATCCACCGTAGAAGCACGGACCACTACACGCTGGACAAATCGACAAAGCGCGTATCATTCACGCTGGTCATGTACGTAATAGCGCGGACAAGTGCATGCTGAGCAAACGGGAAAGCGCGGACCGTGCCATGCTGGTCATAACGAGTTGGCACGTAATGTGCGCGCTAGGCATATCGAGATCTGACACCTCTTGGGTTTGTATCTACTTTCTCCCTCTTTCAAAGTTCGAACTTTTATAGTTCGATACTTTATATGTACCCGACGCTAGCCTTCCTTAGCGTTTTGTTAAAGTTTAAATCGTCCATCTGCGTGGATAAAGAGTTGAATGCATAAGGTCGTACAAGCATACACATAAGTGCATACGTGTCACCAACGTCACTTTTGGACGCTCACCACATAAGGGCCATTCGGTCTTAGACACCGACCCGTGGTAATGCTGTGTGGAGAAATCCGAAACGCAACACGGCAAGAACAGTCGAGACAGAATCTCGAGGAGCGGTGACTGCTTCTCAACCGAGGTCATAGAATAGCCACGCGCCCAACGCTGCTCCGACCGAGACGCTCGGACCGT
>CAWVQO010000192.1:10000-13208 GCA_963932275.1 Andrena praecox
CTCACCCAGGCCCGGCTCGTCAACCAAACCCGTTTCCCAACCAAGCCCGACACGCCCCGCTCCTCAGAGCCAATCCTTATTCCGAAGTTACGGATCCAATTTGCCGACTTCCCTTACCTACATTAATCTATCGACTAGAGGCTCTTTACCTTGGAGACCTGCTGCGGATATGGGTACGAACCGGCGCGACACCTCCACGTGGCCCTCTCCTGGATTTTCAAGGTCCGAGGGGAAGATCCGGACACCGCCGCAACTGCGGTGCTCTTCGCGTTCCAAACCCTATCTCCCTGCTAGAGGTTTCCAGGGAACTCGAACGCTTATACAGAAAAGAAAACTCTTCCCGGATCTCCCGACGGCGTCTCCAGGTCATTTTGGGTTACCCCGACGAACACTCTTACGAGGGCCCGAATGGTTTGCGGTTCCGCTACCGGGTTCCGGAATAGGAACCGGATTCCCTTTCGCCCAACGGGTGTGTGTCTCTCAAATAAAACTCTGTTTTAGGACACCACATCTGCATAGGATTTCTCTTAGGGCTTAGGATCGACTGACTCGTGTGCAACGGCTGTTCACACGAAACCCTTCTCCACGTCAGTCCTCCAGGGCCTCGCTGGAGTATTTGCTACTACCACCAAGATCTGCACCGACGGTGGCTCCAGGCAGGCTCACGCCCAGACCCTTCTGCGCACACCGCCGCGACCCTCCTACTCGTCAGGGCTTCATGGAGGACGGTCACCCGCGAGCGGGTGGCACGTCCCTCCCCACTTGCCGCTGACGGCGGAGTATAGGCGCGACGCTTCAGCGCCATCCATTTTCAGGGCTAGTTGCTTCGGCAGGTGAGTTGTTACACACTCCTTAGCGGATTCCGACTTCCATGGCCACCGTCCTGCTGTCTTAAGCAACCAACGCCTTTCATGGTATCCCATAAGCGTCGACTTAGGCGCCTTAACTCTGCGTTTGGTTCATCCCACAGCGCCAGTTCTGCTTACCAAAATTGGCCCACTTGGCACTCTGATTCAATTGTAATCTCGTGGCTTCATGATCCAAGCAAGCCAGAGATCTCACCCATTTAAAGTTTGAGAATAGGTTGAGGTCGTTTCGGCCCCAAGGCCTCTAATCATTCGCTTTACCAGATGAAACTCGCACACGTTCGCGTAGGAACGAGCGAGTGCCAGCTATCCTGAGGGAAACTTCGGAGGGAACCAGCTACTAGATGGTTCGATTAGTCTTTCGCCCCTATACCCAGTTCCGACGATCGATTTGCACGTCAGAATCGCTACGGACCTCCATCAGGGTTTCCCCTGACTTCGTCCTGACCAGGCATAGTTCACCATCTTTCGGGTCCCAACGTGTACGCTCTAGGTGCGCCTCTTCTCGCAATGAGAACGAGACGCCCCGGGAGTGCGAGGCCGCATCGTAACGCGGCCGATCCTCCCTCGGTCGACGCGAAGGTCGACCTTCACTTTCATTCCGCCTTTAGGTTTCTTTCTCCCAATGACTCGCGCACATGTTAGACTCCTTGGTCCGTGTTTCAAGACGGGTCCTGAGAGTACCCAAAGCAGTAGCGTCGCCGACCGGTAATTCGAAGCTTGGCCAGTCCAAGGACACCGCCTGCTAACAGCTGGCCAGGCCCGGGGACGGCACCAGGTCCGTGCCTCCGGGTAAGAACTGACCGGGCTTGCGGCGGGCCTGACGCACACACATTCGAAAATGGATTGGTTGCGGCCCGATACCGTCAGAGTACCGTCGCGCAGCCGGCCGGGCGGCCGAGGGTCTGTCGCGTGCTCTGGGAGCAACGAAACAGGCAACCGCTCGGGCCGTAGACCGACACGCAACGGGTCGCGACGTTCTACTAGGGGAGAAGTGCACGACTACGTGGCCGGAACATTCGCCGCCGGTGGTGTACCCTCGGTAATGGTACCACGAAGGTCCACACCCGGAGTATCGCGCACCGACGGGAGCCAGCCTCGTCGACGATGAATCTCCCCATTCGATCTTTTGGGTTTCTCAGGTTTACCCCTGAACGGTTTCACGTACTCTTGAACTCTCTCTTCAAAGTTCTTTTCAACTTTCCCTCACGGTACTTGTTCGCTATCGGTCTCGTGGTTGTATTTAGCCTTAGATGGAGTTTACCACCCACTTAGGGTTGCACTCTCAAGCAACCCGACTCTATGGAGAGATCCTCCCGAAACGCGTACCGGTCGCTACGGGCCTGGCACCCTCTGCGGGTAAGTGGCCCCATTCAAGATGGACTTGGACGCGGTGCGACGTCACGGGATAAACGGATCCTCCTGAACACTACAATTCCCTGCGGCGGAACCGCGGGATTCAGTGCTGGGCTAATTCCTGTTCGCTCGCCGCTACTAAGGAAATCCTTGTTAGTTTCTTTTCCTCCGCTTAGTAATATGCTTAAATTCAGCGGGTAATCTCGCCTACTCTGAGGTCGTCGTCAATCGTTTTATTATATATTTGTGCCACCAGAGAAAAATAGGCTGAGAGAGACCGTGAAATGAAGAGAAGATATTTTGGAGAAGCGCGCGCGCGCGCTGCCTCCGGAATTATAAAATCGTGCTCCCTCTTTTGGATATTATTGTACCTCGAACGGGTCTCCCGGCGGGAGTACGGGGTGTGCGCGTAGTGGCGGTATCATCCCCGTACACATCCCGGCTCGTAGCCCGACGACGACGGATCGATGTGGATCGATCTCGTTGTATTATATATCCAGAGGTGCCATCGCACGATTCCAGAGGAAAGGTGTCTTTTCGTCGCGCACCGTCGATTCGATCCGCGAGACACTCGCGGAACGAGCACCGGTTTTTACTTTAACGTCCGTCCGCTATATTAGCTTTGAGATTCCGCTGTCCCTCACGCCTCGAGCAGTGTGACTCGAGCAGAGGGAACCGCCGAAAAATAAGCTTTTCCGTGGACTGGACGACCGGTGAGACGCGCGGTGGTCTCGTACACGATCGACCAACAACGCGACAAAGACAATGCGGCGCGCGATCGGGGAGACTCGTTCTTCCATTCTACGAATGAAGAGTCTCTC
Organism: Andrena praecox; assembly: GCA_963932275.1. Classification (NCBI taxonomy): domain Eukaryota; kingdom Metazoa; phylum Arthropoda; class Insecta; order Hymenoptera; family Andrenidae; genus Andrena; species Andrena praecox. Next base: position 13,044 of record CAWVQO010000192.1, read on the forward strand.
CCTCTCTTGCGCATTTCGCGCGGCATCAGCGCCTCTCGGTTCGTCGAAAGTTCCAGAAATCGCTCAGCCGCGCCAAGGAGGATTCCGGGGGTACAGAAACGTTAAGAAAAGCGACGAGTGTGGAGCAATCTCTCTTCATCGGATGTTTGGCGCAAACACTCTTTT
>CAWVQO010000193.1:2500-10842 GCA_963932275.1 Andrena praecox
ACGCTTCAGCGCCATCCATTTTCAGGGCTAGTTGCTTCGGCAGGTGAGTTGTTACACACTCCTTAGCGGATTCCGACTTCCATGGCCACCGTCCTGCTGTCTTAAGCAACCAACGCCTTTCATGGTATCCCATAAGCGTCGACTTAGGCGCCTTAACTCTGCGTTTGGTTCATCCCACAGCGCCAGTTCTGCTTACCAAAATTGGCCCACTTGGCACTCTGATTCAATTGTAATCTCGTGGCTTCATGATCCAAGCAAGCCAGAGATCTCACCCATTTAAAGTTTGAGAATAGGTTGAGGTCGTTTCGGCCCCAAGGCCTCTAATCATTCGCTTTACCAGATGAAACTCGCACACGTTCGCGTAGGAACGAGCGAGTGCCAGCTATCCTGAGGGAAACTTCGGAGGGAACCAGCTACTAGATGGTTCGATTAGTCTTTCGCCCCTATACCCAGTTCCGACGATCGATTTGCACGTCAGAATCGCTACGGACCTCCATCAGGGTTTCCCCTGACTTCGTCCTGACCAGGCATAGTTCACCATCTTTCGGGTCCCAACGTGTACGCTCTAGGTGCGCCTCTTCTCGCAATGAGAACGAGACGCCCCGGGAGTGCGAGGCCGCATCGTAACGCGGCCGATCCTCCCTCGGTCGACGCGAAGGTCGACCTTCACTTTCATTCCGCCTTTAGGTTTCTTTCTCCCAATGACTCGCGCACATGTTAGACTCCTTGGTCCGTGTTTCAAGACGGGTCCTGAGAGTACCCAAAGCAGTAGCGTCGCCGACCGGTAATTCGAAGCTTGGCCAGTCCAAGGACACCGCCTGCTAACAGCTGGCCAGGCCCGGGGACGGCACCAGGTCCGTGCCTCCGGGTAAGAACTGACCGGGCTTGCGGCGGGCCTGACGCACACACATTCGAAAATGGATTGGTTGCGGCCCGATACCGTCAGAGTACCGTCGCGCAGCCGGCCGGGCGGCCGAGGGTCTGTCGCGTGCTCTGGGAGCAACGAAACAGGCAACCGCTCGGGCCGTAGACCGACACGCAACGGGTCGCGACGTTCTACTAGGGGAGAAGTGCACGACTACGTGGCCGGAACATTCGCCGCCGGTGGTGTACCCTCGGTAATGGTACCACGAAGGTCCACACCCGGAGTATCGCGCACCGACGGGAGCCAGCCTCGTCGACGATGAATCTCCCCATTCGATCTTTTGGGTTTCTCAGGTTTACCCCTGAACGGTTTCACGTACTCTTGAACTCTCTCTTCAAAGTTCTTTTCAACTTTCCCTCACGGTACTTGTTCGCTATCGGTCTCGTGGTTGTATTTAGCCTTAGATGGAGTTTACCACCCACTTAGGGTTGCACTCTCAAGCAACCCGACTCTATGGAGAGATCCTCCCGAAACGCGTACCGGTCGCTACGGGCCTGGCACCCTCTGCGGGTAAGTGGCCCCATTCAAGATGGACTTGGACGCGGTGCGACGTCACGGGATAAACGGATCCTCCTGAACACTACAATTCCCTGCGGCGGAACCGCGGGATTCAGTGCTGGGCTAATTCCTGTTCGCTCGCCGCTACTAAGGAAATCCTTGTTAGTTTCTTTTCCTCCGCTTAGTAATATGCTTAAATTCAGCGGGTAATCTCGCCTACTCTGAGGTCGTCGTCAATCGTTTTATTATATATTTGTGCCACCAGAGAAAAATAGGCTGAGAGAGACCGTGAAATGAAGAGAAGATATTTTGGAGAAGCGCGCGCGCGCGCTGCCTCCGGAATTATAAAATCGTGCTCCCTCTTTTGGATATTATTGTACCTCGAACGGGTCTCCCGGCGGGAGTACGGGGTGTGCGCGTAGTGGCGGTATCATCCCCGTACACATCCCGGCTCGTAGCCCGACGACGACGGATCGATGTGGATCGATCTCGTTGTATTATATATCCAGAGGTGCCATCGCACGATTCCAGAGGAAAGGTGTCTTTTCGTCGCGCACCGTCGATTCGATCCGCGAGACACTCGCGGAACGAGCACCGGTTTTTACTTTAACGTCCGTCCGCTATATTAGCTTTGAGATTCCGCTGTCCCTCACGCCTCGAGCAGTGTGACTCGAGCAGAGGGAACCGCCGAAAAATAAGCTTTTCCGTGGACTGGACGACCGGTGAGACGCGCGGTGGTCTCGTACACGATCGACCAACAACGCGACAAAGACAATGCGGCGCGCGATCGGGGAGACTCGTTCTTCCATTCTACGAATGAAGAGTCTCTCCCTCTCTTGCGCATTTCGCGCGGCATCAGCGCCTCTCGGTTCGTCGAAAGTTCCAGAAATCGCTCAGCCGCGCCAAGGAGGATTCCGGGGGTACAGAAACGTTAAGAAAAGCGACGAGTGTGGAGCAATCTCTCTTCATCGGATGTTTGGCGCAAACACTCTTTTGTGTGTCGACGGAACGTGGCCATAGGGAGAAAATGAATAGGGCTAGGCGAGGACACGCGCAACTACGGGGAAATACATCGACCCGATATCCTGTTGACGCGTGGTTATATTTATCATCCCGCACAGCGGCCTCTATTTTCTCATTGTACACCCTTGGATCTTCACGGCGTCCCGAAGAACGAGTGTGTGTTGTGCCCTCGGTGTTATATAGATTGACTGACAACACTTCTCTCACTTGTCAACGACGACCCTCCTCTTTATAAAATCCCTGGGGCCGCGTGAACCCGACGATATAGATCGATCGGCGCACGATATGCCGCGCACTGCTCTTTCCTCTCTTCTCTATCATCTCTCGCTGCTGCTCTCCCCTTTTCTCTTTGGTCTCTTTCTCAGGACAAATTTTCATTTCAGGCGACGTCGGGAGCACGGTAAAAGATCTCGCGCGGAACGTGAAGGCAAATCTACACACACCCCGGTGCGAGCGGAGAGGCTGCTCTGTGTGTGATGATCCAGGGAGCGGTGCCAAGCACACGGGCGGTCGTTGTAAAACAACGACGCACGACGCCGTGAAAGCACGCACGCGAGTCCGCACGATCATTCTCATCACATTCGCCTCTCTCTGCTTCTCGCACGGGAGAGAGAGAGTACACGCTTCACGCGATCTCACGCGAGCCGTGGCAAACACCGACGAACGGCCCAACTTTCGCTCGTACGTCGCGTATCTCGCGTGTACCATCGACCCGACTCCGAAACGCGTTACATCGTCGGAAACGCGAGACGGCGAGGATGATATATATACGGAGAACCGACGCAAGCAGTCTTTTGTATGCGATAACGACCCTCAGCCAGGCGTGGTCCAGGAATTGTATCCGTGGACCGCAATGTGCGTTCGAAATGTCGATGTTCATGTGTCCTGCAGTTCACACGTTGACGCGCAATTAGCTGCGTTCTTCATCGACCCACGAGCCAAGTGATCCACCGTTCAGGGTAATCGTGTTATTAAATATGTTCGTTATATCTTTGTTCTCGGTTCGGATGAAGCCGAGGCCCGTGGCGCCTCCAACCAGCGCGCGAAGGAGGTCCGGGCGTCGCCAGCGTTGACGACACTGTGTGAGATTTGTGTCCAGGACGGGAACCGTCGAAGCGTAACGCGGAAACACCGCGCGACACGTCCGACGGCCGAGCGTACAAATTCATTTAAAAACCTTCGAGATACACGGATTACGAGAACCGTAAAATCGCGTACTCTGCGGGCGGCCACCGCACGCGTCAGCGTCCTCCCCACACGCTCCCCCGAGAGCGGACGCACGGCCGGGGCTTCGATCGGTCCAATCGGACTTTCGCTATCGAAGCTTCACAGCCGGTCCTTTTTTGGCTATCGGGGCGCGATTAAGCGAGCGGTACCGGGGACGCACGTCCACGCGATGGATGTGCGAGCCGCCCTAGGTTACCCGCCGGGTCCTCTCCGAGGAGAGGGTCCGTCGTGTCACAGGACTTCTTTTCGGAGAGCGCGACCAAAACTGAGGAAGCGGGATGCGAGTGGAAGAAGCGTCGTGTCGAGAGAGAGAGATCGCGAAAACGTCGCGAAGCACAGGAGGCTTCGACGGCGGCTCGTTCCTCTGCCCTCTCCTCTCTCGCGCGCTTTACTTAACCCCACTCGGGGCGCTTGCGGTGTGTTTTCATCCCTGTCTTGGGTCGCGAGTGACTCTCCTTTCTCGATACGAGCGTACACGCTCGCGCAGACACAACCGCGCAGACGGTAAGTATCGTGTGTACATAACACGGCGGCACACGCCTCCGATACGAGGTGAACGCGAATCGACGAGGCGGCGGATTACCGGAGGCACGATCGCAACGACGGGTCTTGTTTTGCTTCCCGATCCAGTTAACGACGGCCTCTCGAGAAACCTCGCGCGAGCGCACTCGTGATTGCGTTCGTATTATCGTCCCGTTCTCATAGAGGGGGCGGCCGCGGTCTGGCGGTCTGGCGCGCTTCGGCTCTTTGCGCTTCACCGATGGCAGCGGACGGGAGCGTCGCGGTGAGAAACCAGGTTCTCCGTCCGTAGCGACCTCCGCGGCGTAAGCCGTGCCACGCGGTGCTATAATATATACAGAAATGCGTTCGCATTTCGTTTTTGGTATCTGTTTAAATGCATCCGCATTTAGTTTTTGGTATCTGTTTATAAATGCATTCGCATTTATATTAGTTTTTGCATAGTTACGATTCAAGCTTTTTGCTTTTTTGCTCTCTGAGCCTTGTTAATGATCTTCCGCAGGTTCACCTACGGAAACCTTGTTACGACTTTTACTTCCTCTAAATGATCAAGTTTGGTCATCTTCCCGGCAACATCGGCAATGCCGAGACATTGCCGCGCACCAGTCCGAAGACCTCACTAAATCATTCAATCGGTAGTAGCGACGGGCGGTGTGTACAAAGGGCAGGGACGTAATCAACGCGAGCTTATGACTCGCGCTTACTGGGAATTCCTCGTTCATGGGAATAATTGCAAGCCCCAATCCCTAGCACGAAGGAGGTTCAGCGGGTTACCCGGGCCTTTCGGCCAGGGAAAACACGCTGATTCCTTCAGTGTAGCGCGCGTGCGGCCCAGAACATCTAAGGGCATCACAGACCTGTTATTGCTCAATCTCGTGCGGCTAGAAGCCGCCTGTCCCTCTAAGAAGATTTGTTTGTACGTTGGTAGTAAAAACCCCACCGACCGAAGTCGGGGACCTTCGTGATACCATAAGTTACGTCTATTTAGCAGGCTAGAGTCTCGTTCGTTATCGGAATTAACCAGACAAATCGCTCCACCAACTAAGAACGGCCATGCACCACCACCCACCGAATCAAGAAAGAGCTATAAATCTGTCAATCCTTCCGGTGTCCCGGGCCTGGTGAGGTTTCCCGTGTTGAGTCAAATTAAGCCGCAGGCTCCACTCCTGGTGGTGCCCTTCCGTCAATTCCTTTAAGTTTCAGCTTTGCAACCATACTTCCCCGGAACCCAAAAGCTTTGGTTTCCCGGAAGCTGCCCGCCGAGTCATCGGAGGAACTTCGGCGGATCGCTAGCTGGCATCGTTTATGGTTAGAACTAGGGCGGTATCTGATCGCCTTCGAACCTCTAACTTTCGTTCTTGATTAATGAAAACATTTTTGGCAAATGCTTTCGCTTCTGTCCGTCTTGCGACGATCCAAGAATTTCACCTCTAACGTCGCAATACGAATGCCCCCATCTGTCCCTATTAATCATTACCTCGGGGTTCCGAAAACCAACAAAATAGAACCGAGGTCCTATTCCATTATTCCATGCACACAGTATTCAGGCGAAGGTAGCCTGCTTTGAGCACTCTAATTTGTTCAAAGTAAACGTACCGGCCCACCTCGACACTCAGTGAAGAGCACCGCGATGGGATATTAGTTGGACCGCCCCGTGAAGAGCTAAGCCCACCGGTAGGACGTACCACATAATGCCAGTTAAACACCGCGAGCGGTGAACCGACACTGTGACACACAGATTCAACTACGAGCTTTTTAACCGCAACAACTTTAATATACGCTATTGGAGCTGGAATTACCGCGGCTGCTGGCACCAGACTTGCCCTCCAATGGATCCTTGTTAAAGGATTTAAAGTGTACTCATTCCGATTACGGGGCCTCGGATGAGTCCCGTATCGTTATTTTTCGTCACTACCTCCCCGTGCCGGGAGTGGGTAATTTGCGCGCCTGCTGCCTTCCTTGGATGTGGTAGCCGTTTCTCAGGCTCCCTCTCCGGAATCGAACCCTGATTCCCCGTTACCCGTTACAACCATGGTAGGCGCAGAACCTACCATCGACAGTTGATAAGGCAGACATTTGAAAGATGCGTCGCCGGTGCTAGATGACCATGCGATCAGCACAAAGTTATTCAGAGTCACCAAAGCAAACGATGGGACGGACGGCAAACCATCCGCCACCGATTGGTTTTGATCTAATAAAAGCGTTCCTTCCATCTCTGGTCGGAACTCTGTTTTGCATGTATTAGCTCTAGAATTACCACAGTTATCCAAGTAAATGTGGGTACGATCTAAGGAACCATAACTGATTTAATGAGCCATTCGCGGTTTCACCTTAATACGGTATGTACTGAGACATGCATGGCTTAATCTTTGAGACAAGCATATGACTACTGGCAGGATCAACCAGGGAGCTTCGCGAAGCTTCCCTCTCTCTTCGAATTCACACACACTTTCGTGTTCTTTCCGTTCTCATCGCGTCGTCCGCTCTTTTAGAGACGGATCGACGATGCCCCATTCATTTTTGATTTTATAAAACTTGCACAACAGCGTGCAGTTTTAGACACATCAATATCCTCGATTTGTTCCACAAATTCTCTATCTCGGATATGTGCGCCTCCAGAGACACCCAACATATCACACCCAGGATTTTCCACTGACTAACTCCTCGGATGATACGTGGTGTGCCTTCTCTCCACTCTCCCTCTTATTCTACTTCTCTTCCAGACACCATATACATCCTAGATTTTCCACTGACTAATTCGGATAATATGTGCCTTTCTCTCTCCACACTCCTTTTAATTATATCATACTTCGAGGCATCATATCGTTTCGATTTTTCCACTGACTAAAATTTTAATCGGATATGTGCCTTTCATATATACGTTCACAGAAAGATCTCAGTTACAGACAAAATTCATTATATTTCCTTCATAAATATAAGGATGGCATCGGATGCTCGATAAAGCGCGTATCACGCGTGCCGCTGCATCCACCGGGAAGCACGGAGTACACGCACGCTAGCATCCACCGTAGAAGCACGGACCACTACACGCTGGACAAATCGACAAAGCGCGTATCATTCACGCTGGTCATGTACGTAATAGCGCGGACAAGTGCATGCTGAGCAAACGGGAAAGCGCGGACCGTGCCATGCTGGTCATAACGAGTTGGCACGTAATGTGCGCGCTAGGCATATCGAGATCTGACACCTCTTGGGTTTGTATCTACTTTCTCCCTCTTTCAAAGTTCGAACTTTTATAGTTCGATACTTTATATGTACCCGACGCTAGCCTTCCTTAGCGTTTTGTTAAAGTTTAAATCGTCCATCTGCGTGGATAAAGAGTTGAATGCATAAGGTCGTACAAGCATACACATAAGTGCATACGTGTCACCAACGTCACTTTTGGACGCTCACCACATAAGGGCCATTCGGTCTTAGACACCGACCCGTGGTAATGCTGTGTGGAGAAATCCGAAACGCAACACGGCAAGAACAGTCGAGACAGAATCTCGAGGAGCGGTGACTGCTTCTCAACCGAGGTCATAGAATAGCCACGCGCCCAACGCTGCTCCGACCGAGACGCTCGGACCGTCGCTCTCCCTTATAGATACCGAACGGCCGGCCGGAACGCCGGCGCCGCCGTACCTTACGCACGGGCGCTTATGGGTGTAAACCGCCGCTACAACAGCCCGTTCGCCTGGCACGCTGGGACTTAGCCGCGGAGAGCGCCGGGGCCAAGAGTGAACCGACTGAACGAATTATTATAAACAATCGCCGCGACCATTAACACGATAAATACACGGTCCGAAACAACATTCGAAAATAATTTCTCGGGACTTTGAAATTTTCGGAGCGATTGGAGTTTTTCGCGATTATCTCGAAAACGAGCACGACGACCGCGAACCATTAGAGAAATACGTTCGCAATGCAACGGGGAACAAGGATCGACGGTTGTTTCGAAGATTGGTCGAATTTGATGGTCGGTCGGACGACGGTGCCGAAGGACTGAAATCTGTCGGGACTTTGAAATTTTCGGAGCGATTGGAGTTTTTCGCGATTATCTCGAAAACGAGCACGACGACCGCGGTCGAACCATTAGAGAAATACGTTCGCAATGCAACGGGGAACAAGGATCGATGGTTGTTTCGAA
>CAWVQO010000194.1:0-5000 GCA_963932275.1 Andrena praecox
TGACAACCGGGTCGAAACCTCGGTGCACGCGCTCCGCCCAACCGAGTAAGTAAAGAAACGATGAAAGTAGTGGTATTTCACCGGCGATGTTGCCATCTCCCACTTATGCTACACCTCTCATGTCTCCTTACAGTGCCAGACTAGAGTCAAGCTCAACAGGGTCTTCTTTCCCCACTAATTTTTCCAAGCCCGTTCCCTTGGCAGTGGTTTCGCTAGAAAGTAGATAGGGACAGAGGGAATCTCGTTAATCCATTCATGCGCGTCACTAATTAGATGACGAGGCATTTGGCTACCTTAAGAGAGTCATAGTTACTCCGCCGTTTACCCGCGCTTTTTTGAATTTCTTCACGTTGACATTCAGAGCACTGGGCAGAAATCACATTGCGTCAACACCCTCGGGGGCCATCGCAATGCTTTGTTTTAATTAGACAGTCGGATTCCCCTAGTCCGTGCCAGTTCTGAGCTGAGCGTTGAATGGCGGCCGAAGAGGACGACCACGACGGTGAAACCGACACGGAAGCCTCGCAGCAAGGAAGATCCGCGGGAGGCGATGGCACGGGACCGAGCTCGGATCCCGGATGCGAGACCGAAATCCCGACCGTTCACCTCACCCAGGCCCGGCTCGTCAACCAAACCCGTTTCCCAACCAAGCCCGACACGCCCCGCTCCTCAGAGCCAATCCTTATTCCGAAGTTACGGATCCAATTTGCCGACTTCCCTTACCTACATTAATCTATCGACTAGAGGCTCTTTACCTTGGAGACCTGCTGCGGATATGGGTACGAACCGGCGCGACACCTCCACGTGGCCCTCTCCTGGATTTTCAAGGTCCGAGGGGAAGATCCGGACACCGCCGCAACTGCGGTGCTCTTCGCGTTCCAAACCCTATCTCCCTGCTAGAGGTTTCCAGGGAACTCGAACGCTTATACAGAAAAGAAAACTCTTCCCGGATCTCCCGACGGCGTCTCCAGGTCATTTTGGGTTACCCCGACGAACACTCTTACGAGGGCCCGAATGGTTTGCGGTTCCGCTACCGGGTTCCGGAATAGGAACCGGATTCCCTTTCGCCCAACGGGTGTGTGTCTCTCAAATAAAACTCTGTTTTAGGACACCACATCTGCATAGGATTTCTCTTAGGGCTTAGGATCGACTGACTCGTGTGCAACGGCTGTTCACACGAAACCCTTCTCCACGTCAGTCCTCCAGGGCCTCGCTGGAGTATTTGCTACTACCACCAAGATCTGCACCGACGGTGGCTCCAGGCAGGCTCACGCCCAGACCCTTCTGCGCACACCGCCGCGACCCTCCTACTCGTCAGGGCTTCATGGAGGACGGTCACCCGCGAGCGGGTGGCACGTCCCTCCCCACTTGCCGCTGACGGCGGAGTATAGGCGCGACGCTTCAGCGCCATCCATTTTCAGGGCTAGTTGCTTCGGCAGGTGAGTTGTTACACACTCCTTAGCGGATTCCGACTTCCATGGCCACCGTCCTGCTGTCTTAAGCAACCAACGCCTTTCATGGTATCCCATAAGCGTCGACTTAGGCGCCTTAACTCTGCGTTTGGTTCATCCACAGCGCCAGTTCTGCTTACCAAAATTGGCCCACTTGGCACTCTGATTCAATTGTAATCTCGTGGCTTCATGATCCAAGCAAGCCAGAGATCTCACCATTTAAAGTTTGAGAATAGGTTGAGGTCGTTTCGGCCCCAAGGCCTCTAATCATTCGCTTTACCAGATGAAACTCGCACACGTTCGCGTAGGAACGAGCGAGTGCCAGCTATCCTGAGGGAAACTTCGGAGGGAACCAGCTACTAGATGGTTCGATTAGTCTTTCGCCCCTATACCCAGTTCCGACGATCGATTTGCACGTCAGAATCGCTACGGACCTCCATCAGGGTTTCCCCTGACTTCGTCCTGACCAGGCATAGTTCACCATCTTTCGGGTCCCAACGTGTACGCTCTAGGTGCGCCTCTTCTCGCAATGAGAACGAGACGCCCCGGGAGTGCGAGGCCGCATCGTAACGCGGCCGATCCTCCCTCGGTCGACGCGAAGGTCGACCTTCACTTTCATTCCGCCTTTAGGTTTCTTTCTCCCAATGACTCGCGCACATGTTAGACTCCTTGGTCCGTGTTTCAAGACGGGTCCTGAGAGTACCCAAAGCAGTAGCGTCGCCGACCGGTAATTCGAAGCTTGGCCAGTCCAAGGACACCGCCTGCTAACAGCTGGCCAGGCCCGGGGGACGGCACCAGGTCCGTGCCTCCGGGTAAGAACTGACCGGGCTTGCGGCGGGCCTGACGCACACACATTCGAAAATGGATTGGTTGCGGCCCGATACCGTCAGAGTACCGTCGCGCAGCCGGCCGGGCGGCCGAGGGTCTGTCGCGTGCTCTGGGAGCAACGAAACAGGGCAACCGCTCGGGCCGTAGACCGACACGCAACGGGTCGCGACGTTCTACTAGGGGAGAAGTGCACGACTACGTGGCCGGAACATTCGCCGCCGGTGGTGTACCCTCGGTAATGGTACCACGAAGGTCCACACCCGGAGTATCGCGCACCGACGGGAGCCAGCCTCGTCGACGATGAATCTCCCCATTCGATCTTTTGGGTTTCTCAGGTTTACCCCTGAACGGTTTCACGTACTCTTGAACTCTCTCTCAAAGTTCTTTTCAACTTTCCCTCACGGTACTTGTTCGCTATCGGTCTCGTGGTTGTATTTAGCCTTAGATGGAGTTTACCACCCACTTAGGGTTGCACTCTCAAGCAACCCGACTCTATGGAGAGATCCTCCCGAAACGCGTACCGGTCGCTACGGGCCTGGCACCCTCTGCGGGTAAGTGGCCCCATTCAAGATGGACTTGGACGCGTGCGACGTCACGGAATAAACGGATCCTCCTGAACACTACAATTCCCTGCGGCGGAACCGCGGGATTCAGTGCTGGGCTAATTCCTGTTCGCTCGCCGCTACTAAGGAAATCCTTGTTAGTTTCTTTTCCTCCGCTTAGTAATATGCTTAAATTCAGCGGGTAATCTCGCCTACTCTGAGGTCGTCGTCAATCGTTTTATTATATATTTGTGCCACCAGAGAAAAATAGGCTGAGAGAGACCGTGAAATGAAGAGAAGATATTTTGGAGAAGCGCGCGCGCGCGCTGCCTCCGGAATTATAAAATCGTGCTCCCTCTTTTGGATATTATTGTACCTCGAACGGGTCTCCCGGCGGGAGTACGGGGTGTGCGCGTAGTGGCGGTATCATCCCCGTACACATCCCGGCTCGTAGCCCGACGACGACGGATCGATGTGGATCGATCTCGTTGTATTATATATCCAGAGGTGCCATCGCACGATTCCAGAGGAAAGGTGTCTTTTCGTCGCGCACCGTCGATTCGATCCGCGAGACACTCGCGGAACGAGCACCGGTTTTTACTTTAACGTCCGTCCGCTATATTAGCTTTGAGATTCCGCTGTCCCTCACGCCTCGAGCAGTGTGGACTCGAGCAGAGGGAACCGCCGAAAAATAAGCTTTTCCGTGGACTGGACGACCGGTGAGACGCGCGGTGGTCTCGTACACGATCGACCAACAACGCGACAAAGACAATGCGGCGCGCGATCGGGGAGACTCGTTCTTCCATTCTACGAATGAAGAGTCTCTCCCTCTCTTGCGCATTTCGCGCGGCATCAGCGCCTCTCGGTTCGTCGAAAGTTCCAGAAATCGCTCAGCCGCGCCAAGGAGGATTCCGGGGGTACAGAAACGTTAAGAAAAGCGACGAGTGTGGAGCAATCTCTCTTCATCGGATGTTTGGCGCAAACACTCTTTTGTGTGTCGACGGAACGTGGCCATAGGGAGAAAATGAATAGGGCTAGGCGAGGACACGCGCAACTACGGGGAAATACATCGACCCGATATCCTGTTGACGCGTGGTTTATTTATCATCCCGCACAGCGCCTCTATTTTCTCATTGTACACCCTTGGATCTTCACGGCGTCCCGAAGAACGAGTGTGTGTTGCGCCCTCGGTGTTATATAGATTGACTGACAACACTTCTCTCACTTGTCAACGACGACCCTCCTCTTTATAAAATCCCTGGGGCCGCGTGAACCCGACGATATAGATCGATCGGCGCACGATATGCCGCGCACTGCTCTTTCCTCTCTTCTCTATCATCTCTCGCTGCTGCTCTCCCCTTTTCTCTTTGGTCTCTTTCTCAGGACAAATTTTTCATTTCAGGCGACGTCGGGAGCACGGTAAAAGATCTCGCGCGGAACGTGAAGGCAAATCTACACACACCCCGGTGCGAGCGGAGAGGCTGCTCTGTGTGTGATGATCCAGGGAGCGGTGCCAAGCACACGGGCGGTCGTTGTAAAACAACGACGCACGACGCCGTGAAAGCACGCACGCGAGTCCGCACGATCATTCTCATCACATTCGCCTCTCTCTGCTTCTCGCACGGGAGAGAGAGAGTACACGCTTCACGCGATTCTCACGCGAGCCGTGGCAAACACCGACGAACGGCCCAACTTTCGCTCGTACGTCGCGTATCTCGCGTGTACCATCGACCCGACTCCGAAACGCGTTACATCGTCGGAAACGCGAGACGGCGAGGATGATATTATATACGGAGAACCGACGCAAGCAGTCTTTTGTATGCGATAACGACCCTCAGCCAGGCGTGGTCCAGGAATTGTATCCGTGGACCGCAATGTGCGTTCGAAATGTCGATGTTCATGTGTCCTGCAGTTCACACGTTGACGCGCAATTAGCTGCGTTCTTCATCGACCCACGAGCCAAGTGATCCACCGTTCAGGGTAATCGTGTTATTAAATATGTTCGTTATATCTTTGTTCTCGGTTCGGATGAAGCCGAGGCCCGTGGCGCCTCCAACCAGCGCGCGAAGGAGGTCCGGGCGTCGCCAGCGTTGACGACACTGTGTGAGATTTGTGTCCAGGACGGGAACCGTCGAAGCGTAACGCGGAAACACCGCGCGACACGTCCGACGGCCGAGCG
>CAWVQO010000194.1:15000-25572 GCA_963932275.1 Andrena praecox
TCTTTTCAACTTTCCCTCACGGTACTTGTTCGCTATCGGTCTCGTGGTTGTATTTAGCCTTAGATGGAGTTTACCACCCACTTAGGGTTGCACTCTCAAGCAACCCGACTCTATGGAGAGATCCTCCCGAAACGCGTACCGGTCGCTACGGGCCTGGCACCCTCTGCGGGTAAGTGGCCCCATTCAAGATGGACTTGGACGCGGTGCGACGTCACGGGATAAACGGATCCTCCTGAACACTACAATTCCCTGCGGCGGAACCGCGGGATTCAGTGCTGGGCTAATTCCTGTTCGCTCGCCGCTACTAAGGAAATCCTTGTTAGTTTCTTTTCCTCCGCTTAGTAATATGCTTAAATTCAGCGGGTAATCTCGCCTACTCTGAGGTCGTCGTCAATCGTTTTATTATATATTTGTGCCACCAGAGAAAAATAGGCTGAGAGAGACCGTGAAATGAAGAGAAGATATTTTGGAGAAGCGCGCGCGCGCGCTGCCTCCGGAATTATAAAATCGTGCTCCCTCTTTTGGATATTATTGTACCTCGAACGGGTCTCCCGGCGGGAGTACGGGGTGTGCGCGTAGTGGCGGTATCATCCCCGTACACATCCCGGCTCGTAGCCCGACGACGACGGATCGATGTGGATCGATCTCGTTGTATTATATATCCAGAGGTGCCATCGCACGATTCCAGAGGAAAGGTGTCTTTTCGTCGCGCACCGTCGATTCGATCCGCGAGACACTCGCGGAACGAGCACCGGTTTTTACTTTAACGTCCGTCCGCTATATTAGCTTTGAGATTCCGCTGTCCCTCACGCCTCGAGCAGTGTGACTCGAGCAGAGGGAACCGCCGAAAAATAAGCTTTTCCGTGGACTGGACGACCGGTGAGACGCGCGGTGGTCTCGTACACGATCGACCAACAACGCGACAAAGACAATGCGGCGCGCGATCGGGGAGACTCGTTCTTCCATTCTACGAATGAAGAGTCTCTCCCTCTCTTGCGCATTTCGCGCGGCATCAGCGCCTCTCGGTTCGTCGAAAGTTCCAGAAATCGCTCAGCCGCGCCAAGGAGGATTCCGGGGGTACAGAAACGTTAAGAAAAGCGACGAGTGTGGAGCAATCTCTCTTCATCGGATGTTTGGCGCAAACACTCTTTTGTGTGTCGACGGAACGTGGCCATAGGGAGAAAATGAATAGGGCTAGGCGAGGACACGCGCAACTACGGGGAAATACATCGACCCGATATCCTGTTGACGCGTGGTTTATTTATCATCCCGCACAGCGCCTCTATTTTCTCATTGTACACCCTTGGATCTTCACGGCGTCCCGAAGAACGAGTGTGTGTTGCGCCCTCGGTGTTATATAGATTGACTGACAACACTTCTCTCACTTGTCAACGACGACCCTCCTCTTTATAAAATCCCTGGGGCCGCGTGAACCCGACGATATAGATCGATCGGCGCACGATATGCCGCGCACTGCTCTTTCCTCTCTTCTCTATCATCTCTCGCTGCTGCTCTCCCCTTTTCTCTTTGGTCTCTTTCTCAGGACAAATTTTTCATTTCAGGCGACGTCGGGAGCACGGTAAAAGATCTCGCGCGGAACGTGAAGGCAAATCTACACACACCCCGGTGCGAGCGGAGAGGCTGCTCTGTGTGTGATGATCCAGGGAGCGGTGCCAAGCACACGGGCGGTCGTTGTAAAACAACGACGCACGACGCCGTGAAAGCACGCACGCGAGTCCGCACGATCATTCTCATCACATTCGCCTCTCTCTGCTTCTCGCACGGGAGAGAGAGAGTACACGCTTCACGCGATTCTCACGCGAGCCGTGGCAAACACCGACGAACGGCCCAACTTTCGCTCGTACGTCGCGTATCTCGCGTGTACCATCGACCCGACTCCGAAACGCGTTACATCGTCGGAAACGCGAGACGGCGAGGATGATATTATATACGGAGAACCGACGCAAGCAGTCTTTTGTATGCGATAACGACCCTCAGCCAGGCGTGGTCCAGGAATTGTATCCGTGGACCGCAATGTGCGTTCGAAATGTCGATGTTCATGTGTCCTGCAGTTCACACGTTGACGCGCAATTAGCTGCGTTCTTCATCGACCCACGAGCCAAGTGATCCACCGTTCAGGGTAATCGTGTTATTAAATATGTTCGTTATATCTTTGTTCTCGGTTCGGATGAAGCCGAGGCCCGTGGCGCCTCCAACCAGCGCGCGAAGGAGGTCCGGGCGTCGCCAGCGTTGACGACACTGTGTGAGATTTGTGTCCAGGACGGGAACCGTCGAAGCGTAACGCGGAAACACCGCGCGACACGTCCGACGGCCGAGCGTACAAATTCATTTAAAAACCTTCGAGATACACGGATTACGAGAACCGTAAAATCGCGTACTCTGCGGGCGGGCCACCGCACGCGTCAGCGTCCTCCCCACACGCTCCCCCGAGAGCGGACGCACGGCCGGGGCTTCGATCGGTCCAATCGGACTTTCGCTATCGAAGCTTCACAGCCGGTCCTTTTTTGGCTATCGGGGCGCGATTAAGCGAGCGGTACCGGGGACGCACGTCCACGCGATGGATGTGCGAGCCGCCCTAGGTTACCCGCCGGGTCCTCTCCGAGGAGAGGGTCCGTCGTGTCACAGGACTTCTTTTCGGAGAGCGCGACCAAAACTGAGGAAGCGGGATGCGAGTGGAAGAAGCGTCGTGTCGAGAGAGAGAGATCGCGAAACGTCGCGAAGCACAGGAGGCTTCGACGGCGGCTCGTTCCTCTGCCCTCTCCTCTCTCGCGCGCTTTACTTAACCCCACTCGGGGCGCTTGCGGTGTGTTTTCATCCCTGTCTTGGGTCGCGAGTGACTCTCCTTTCTCGATACGAGCGTACACGCTCGCGCAGACACACGCGCAGACGGTAAGTATCGTGTGTACATAACACGGCGGCACACGCCTCCGATACGAGGTGAACGCGAATCGACGAGGCGGCGGATTACCGGAGGCACGATCGCAACGACGGGTCTTGTTTTGCTTCCCGATCCAGTTAACGACGGCCCTCTCGAGAAACCTCGCGCGAGCGCACTCGTGATTGCGTTCGTATTATCGTCCCGTTCTCATAGAGGGGGCGCCGCGGTCTGGCGGTCTGGCGCGCTTCGGCTCTTTGCGCTTCACCGATGGCAGCGGACGGGAGCGTCGCGGTGAGAAACCAGGTTCTCCGTCCGTAGCGACCTCCGCGGCGTAAGCCGTGCCACGCGGTGCTATAATATATACAGAAATGCGTTCGCATTTCGTTTTTGGTATCTGTTTAAATGCATCCGCATTTAGTTTTTGGTATCTGTTTATAAATGCATTCGCATTTATATTAGTTTTTGCATAGTTACGATTCAAGCTTTTTGCTTTTTTGCTCTCTGAGCCTTGTTAATGATCCTTCCGCAGGTTCACCTACGGAAACCTTGTTACGACTTTTACTTCCTCTAAATGATCAAGTTTGGTCATCTTCCCGGCAACATCGGCAATGCCGAGACATTGCCGCGCACCAGTCCGAAGACCTCACTAAATCATTCAATCGGTAGTAGCGACGGGCGGTGTGTACAAAGGGCAGGGACGTAATCAACGCGAGCTTATGACTCGCGCTTACTGGGAATTCCTCGTTCATGGGGAATAATTGCAAGCCCCAATCCCTAGCACGAAGGAGGTTCAGCGGGTTACCCGGGCCTTTCGGCCAGGGAAAACACGCTGATTCCTTCAGTGTAGCGCGCGTGCGGCCCAGAACATCTAAGGGCATCACAGACCTGTTATTGCTCAATCTCGTGCGGCTAGAAGCCGCCTGTCCCTCTAAGAAGATTTGTTTGTACGTTGGTAGTAAAAACCCACCGACCGAAGTCGGGGACCTTCGTGATACCATAAGTTACGTCTATTTAGCAGGCTAGAGTCTCGTTCGTTATCGGAATTAACCAGACAAATCGCTCCACCAACTAAGAACGGCCATGCACCACCACCCACCGAATCAAGAAAGAGCTATAAATCTGTCAATCCTTCCGGTGTCCGGGCCTGGTGAGGTTTCCCGTGTTGAGTCAAATTAAGCCGCAGGCTCCACTCCTGGTGGTGCCCTTCCGTCAATTCCTTTAAGTTTCAGCTTTGCAACCATACTTCCCCCGGAACCCAAAAGCTTTGGTTTCCCGGAAGCTGCCCGCCGAGTCATCGGAGGAACTTCGGCGGATCGCTAGCTGGCATCGTTTATGGTTAGAACTAGGGCGGTATCTGATCGCCTTCGAACCTCTAACTTTCGTTCTTGATTAATGAAAACATTTTTGGCAAATGCTTTCGCTTCTGTCCGTCTTGCGACGATCCAAGAATTTCACCTCTAACGTCGCAATACGAATGCCCCCATCTGTCCCTATTAATCTTACCTCGGGGTTCCGAAAACCAACAAAATAGAACCGAGGTCCTATTCCATTATTCCATGCACACAGTATTCAGGCGAAGGTAGCCTGCTTTGAGCACTCTAATTTGTTCAAAGTAAACGTACCGGCCCACCTCGACACTCAGTGAAGAGCACCGCGATGGGATATTAGTTGGACCGCCCCGTGAAGAGCTAAGCCCACCGGTAGGACGTACCACATAATGCCAGTTAAACACCGCGAGCGGTGAACCGACACTGTGACACACAGATTCAACTACGAGCTTTTTAACCGCAACAACTTTAATATACGCTATTGGAGCTGGAATTACCGCGGCTGCTGGCACCAGACTTGCCCTCCAATGGATCCTTGTTAAAGGATTTAAAGTGTACTCATTCCGATTACGGGGCCTCGGATGAGTCCCGTATCGTTATTTTTCGTCACTACCTCCCCGTGCCGGGAGTGGGTAATTTGCGCGCCTGCTGCCTTCCTTGGATGTGGTAGCCGTTTCTCAGGCTCCCTCTCCGGAATCGAACCCTGATTCCCCGTTACCCGTTACAACCATGGTAGGCGCAGAACCTACCATCGACAGTTGATAAGGCAGACATTTGAAAGATGCGTCGCCGGTGCTAGATGACCATGCGATCAGCACAAAGTTATTCAGAGTCACCAAAGCAAACGATGGGACGGACGGCAAACCATCCGCCACCGATTGGTTTTGATCTAATAAAAGCGTTCCTTCCATCTCTGGTCGGAACTCTGTTTTGCATGTATTAGCTCTAGAATTACCACAGTTATCCAAGTAAATGTGGGTACGATCTAAGGAACCATAACTGATTTAATGAGCCATTCGCGGTTTCACCTTAATACGGTATGTACTGAGACATGCATGGCTTAATCTTTGAGACAAGCATATGACTACTGGCAGGATCAACCAGGGAGCTTCGCGAAGCTTCCCTCTCTCTTCGAATTCACACACACTTTCGTGTTCTTTCCGTTCTCATCGCGTCGTCCGCTCTTTTAGAGACGGATCGACGATGCCCCATTCATTTTTGATTTTATAAAACTTGCACAACAGCGTGCAGTTTTAGACACATCAATATCCTCGATTTGTTCCACAAATTCTCTATCTCGGATATGTGCGCCTCCAGAGACACCCAACATATCACACCCAGGATTTTCCACTGACTAACTCCTCGGATGATACGTGGTGTGCCTTCTCTCCACTCTCCCTCTTATTCTACTTCTCTTCCAGACACCATATACATCCTAGATTTTCCACTGACTAATTCGGATAATATGTGCCTTTCTCTCTCCACACTCCTTTTAATTATATCATACTTCGAGGCATCATATCGTTTCGATTTTTCCACTGACTAAAATTTTAATCGGATATGTGCCTTTCATATATACGTTCACAGAAAGATCTCAGTTACAGACAAAATTCATTATATTTCCTTCATAAATATAAGGATGGCATCGGATGCTCGATAAAGCGCGTATCACGCGTGCCGCTGCATCCACCGGGAAGCACGGAGTACACGCACGCTAGCATCCACCGTAGAAGCACGGACCACTACACGCTGGACAAATCGACAAAGCGCGTATCATTCACGCTGGTCATGTACGTAATAGCGCGGACAAGTGCATGCTGAGCAAACGGGAAAGCGCGGACCGTGCCATGCTGGTCATAACGAGTTGGCACGTAATGTGCGCGCTAGGCATATCGAGATCTGACACCTCTTGGGTTTGTATCTACTTTCTCCCTCTTTCAAAGTTCGAACTTTTATAGTTCGATACTTTATATGTACCCGACGCTAGCCTTCCTTAGCGTTTTGTTAAAGTTTAAATCGTCCATCTGCGTGGATAAAGAGTTGAATGCATAAGGTCGTACAAGCATACACATAAGTGCATACGTGTCACCAACGTCACTTTTGGACGCTCACCACATAAGGGCCATTCGGTCTTAGACACCGACCCGTGGTAATGCTGTGTGGAGAAATCCGAAACGCAACACGGCAAGAACAGTCGAGACAGAATCTCGAGGAGCGGTGACTGCTTCTCAACCGAGGTCATAGAATAGCCACGCGCCCAACGCTGCTCCGACCGAGACGCTCGGACCGTCGCTCTCCCTTATAGATACCGAACGGCCGGCCGGAACGCCGGCGCCGCCGTACCTTACGCACGGGCGCTTATGGGTGTAAACCGCCGCTACAACAGCCCGTTCGCCTGGCACGCTGGGACTTAGCCGCGGAGAGCGCCGGGGCCAAGAGTGAACCGACTGAACGAATTATTATAAACAATCGCCGCGACCATTAACACGATAAATACACGGTCCGAAACAACATTCGAAAATAATTTCTCGGGACTTTGAAATTTTCGGAGCGATTGGAGTTTTTCGCGATTATCTCGAAAACGAGCACGACGACCGCGGTCGAACCATTAGAGAAATACGTTCGCAATGCAACGGGGAACAAGGATCGACGGTTGTTTCGAAGATTGGTCGAATTTGATGGTCGGTCGGACGACGGTGCCGAAGGACTGAAATCTGTCGGGACTTTGAAATTTTCGGAGCGATTGGAGTTTTTCGCGATTATCTCGAAAACGAGCACGACGACCGCGGTCGAACCATTAGAGAAATACGTTCGCAATGCAACGGGGAACAAGGATCGACGGTTGTTTCGAAGATTGGTCGAGTTTGGTGGTCGGTCGGACGGCGGTGCCGAAGGACTGAGATGTGTCGGGACTTTGAAATTTTCGGAGCGATTGGAGTTTTTCGCGATTATCTCGAAACCGAGCACGACGACCGCGGTCGAACCATTAGAGAAATACGTTCGCAATGCAACGGGGAACAAGGATCGACGGTTGTTTCGAAGATTGGTCGAATTTGGTGGTCGGTCGGACCACGGTGCCGAAGGACTGAAATCTGTCGGGACTTTGAAATTTTCGGAGCGATTGGAGTTTTTCCCGATTATCTCGAAAACGAGCACGACGACCGCGGTCGAACCATTAGAGAAATACGTTCGCAATGCAACGGGGAACAAGGATCGATGGTTGTTTCGAAGATTGGTCGAGTTTGGTGGTCGGTCGGACGACGGTGCCGAAGGACTGAAATCTGTCGGGACTTTGAAATTTTCGGAGCGATTGGAGTTTTTCGCGATTATCTCGAAACCGAGCACGACGACCGCGGTCGAACCATTAGAGAAATACGTTCGCAATGCAACGGGGAACAAGGATCGACGGTTGTTTCGAAGATTGGTCGAATTTGGTGGTCGGTCGGACCACGGTGCCGAAGGACTGAAATCTGTCGGGACTTTGAAATTTTCGGAGCGATTGGAGTTTTTTCCCGATTATCTCGAAAACGAGCACGACGACCGCGGTCGAACCATTAGAGAAATACGTTCGCAATGCAACGGGGAACAAGGATCGATGGTTGTTTCGAAGATTGGTCGAGTTTGGTGGTCGGTCGGACGACGGTGCCGAAGGACTGAAATCTGTCGGGACTTTGAAATTTTCGGAGCGATTGGAGTTTTTCGCGATTATCTCGAAAACAAGCACGACGACCGCGGTCGAACCATTAGAGAAATACGTTCGCAATGCAACGGGGAACAAGGATCGATGGTTGTTTCGAAGATTGGTCGAGTTTGGTGGTCGGTCGGACGACGGTGCCGAAGGACTGAAATCTGTCGGGACTTTGAAATTTTCGGAGCGATTGGAGTTTTTCGCGATTATCTCGAAAACGAGCACGACGACCGCGGTCGAACCATTAGAGAAATACGTTCGCAATGCAACGGGGAACAAGGATCGACGGTTGTTTCGAAGATTGGTCGAATTTGGTGGTCGGTCGGACCACGGTGCCGAAGTCCCAGCGGCGTATTGCTTCGCCGCCGATTTTTTTTTTCTAAGTGCCAGCGGCGTATTGCTTTGCCGCCGATTTTTTTTCTAAGTGCCAGCGGCGTATTGCTTTGCCGCCGATTTTTTTTTTCTAAGTGCCAGCGGCGTATTGCTTTGCCGCCGATTTTTTTTTTTCTAAGTGCCAGCGGCGTATTGCTTTGCCGCCGATTTTTTTTTTTCTAAGTGCCAGCGGCGTATTGCTTTGCCGCCGATTTTTTTTTTTCTAAGTGCCAGCGGCGTATTGCTTTGCCGCCGATTTTTTTTTTTCTAAGTGCCAGCGGCGTATTGCTTTGCCGCCGATTTTTTTTTCTAAGTGCCAGCGGCGTATTGCTTTGCCGCCGATTTTTTTTTTCTAAGTGCCAGCGGCGTATTGCTTTGCCGCTGCTTAAAATAACGCTGGTCAGGCGCTAGCGCCGCCCGAGCCCGCGCCACACAGGCGTTTTCGTGTTCGCGCACCGTGGGGCCTCGTCCAACCGACAAGACGAATCCCCAAGCATAGGGCTGAGTCTCAACAGATCGCAGCGTGGTAACTGCTCTACCGAGTACAACACCCCGCCAGGTACCTAAGTCGTCTACAAACGATTCCGAGTCTCGACGTCGAACTTGGAGTACCCATGATCGACCGTTAGAGCGCCATGTCCACCAGTCGGCGAGATCCCGATGGTGGGTACAGAGACGCTCGTACGGCAAACTGGGGCCCGTGCGATGATCGGCCACGAGGACCGACCACCTAGTAGTGTCACATTGTTTTGAGCCTTTCGACCCACACGAGACTCCTAGAAATATCGTTGCCGCCTTTGACTAGAAAGGATACGGCCTTAGAGGCGTTCAGGCATAATCCCACGGATGGTAGCTTCGCACCACCGGCCGCTCGACCGAGTGCGTGAACCAAATGTCCGAACCTGCGGTTTCCTCTCGTACTGAGCAGGATTAACTATCGCAACGACTAGTCATCAGAAGGGTAAAACTAACCTGTCTCACGACGGTCTAAACCCAGCTCACATTCCCTGTTAGCGGGTGAACAATCCGACGCTTGGCGAATTCTGCTTCGCAATGATAGGAAGAGCCGACATCGAAGGATCAAAAAGCGACGTCGCTATGAACGCTTGGCCGCCACAAGCCAGTTATCCCCTGTGGTAACTTTTCTGACACCTCTTGCTGAAAACTCTTCAAGCCAAAAGGATCGATAGGCCGTGCTTTCGCAGTCTCTATGCGTACTGAACATCGAGATCAAGCCAGCTTTTGCCCTTTTGCTCTACGCGAGGTTTCTGTCCTCGCTGAGCTGGCCTTAGGACACCTGCGTTATTTCTTTGACAGATGTACCAGCCCCAGTCAAACTCCCCGCCTGGCATTGTCCTCGAATCGGATCACGCGGGAGTATTGTCGGCGATGGGCCTACTTGACTTCACGCCACTCTTACACGCTTGGCTCTAGAACACCGTGACAACCGGGGTTCGAAACCTCGGTGCACGCGCTCCGCCCAACCGAGTAAGTAAAGAAACGATGAAAGTAGTGGTATTTCACCGGCGATGTTGCCATCTCCCACTTATGCTACACCTCTCATGTCTCCTTACAGTGCCAGACTAGAGTCAAGCTCAACAGGGTCTTCTTTCCCCACTAATTTTTCCAAGCCCGTTCCCTTGGCAGTGGTTTCGCTAGAAAGTAGATAGGGACAGAGGGAATCTCGTTAATCCATTCATTGCGCGTCACTAATTAGATGACGAGGCATTTGGCTACCTTAAGAGAGTCATAGTTACTCCCGCCGTTTACCCGCGCTTTTTTGAATTTCTTCACGTTGACATTCAGAGCACTGGGCAGAAATCACATTGCGTCAACACCCTCGGGGGCCATCGCAATGCTTTGTTTTAATTAGACAGTCGGATTCCCCTAGTCCGTGCCAGTTCTGAGCTGAGCGTTGAATGGCGGCCGAAGAGGACGACCACGACGGTGAAACCGACACGGAAGCCTCGCAGCAAGGGAAGATCCGCGGGAGGCGATGGCACGGGGACCGAGCTCGGATCCCGGATGCGAGACCGAAATCCCGACCGTTCACCTCACCCAGGCCCGGCTCGTCAACCCAAACCCGTTTCCCAACCAAGCCCGACACGCCCCGCTCCTCAGAGCCAATCCTTATTCCGAAGTTACGGATCCAATTTGCCGACTTCCCTTACCTACATTAATCTATCGACTAGAGGCTCTTTACCTTGGAGACCTGCTGCGGATATGGGTACGAACCGGCGCGACACCTCCACGTGGCCCTCTCCTGGATTTTCAAGGTCCGAGGG